>CAWWDY010001883.1:0-31228 GCA_963942605.1 Poecilus cupreus
AAAACGGTGTTTCGTATGCTTTTGCATGCTTAAAACAGCATTTTTATCTTGCTTTCACAAACATTAGCTATTATACATGACAGAAACATCAATATGACAGTTTAAATACTTGAAAACAGCATTTTGTATGTTTTGCAAGATGAAAACAGCTATTTTATCTTGATTTTTCAAACATAAGCTGTTACACACGACATATATATGAATATGACAGTTTAAATACTTGAAAACGGTGTTTTGTATGCTTTTGCATGCTTAAAACAGCATTTTTGTCTTGCTTTCACCAACATTAACTATTATACACGACAGAAACATGAATATGACAGTTTAAATACTTGAAAACGGTGTTTTGTATGCTTTTGCATGCTTAAAACAGCATTTTTATCTTGCTTTCACCAACATTAGCTATTATACACGACAGAAACATGAACATGACAATTTAAATACTTGAAAGCAGCATTTTGTATGTTTTTGCAAGCTGAAAACAGCTATTTAATCTTGATTTTGCAAACATAAGCATTACATACGACATATTCATGGATGTGACAGTTTAAATACTTGAAAACGGTGTTTTGTATGCTTTTGCATGCTTAAAACAGCAGTTTTATCTTGCTTTCACAAACATTAGCTACTATACACGAAAGAAACATGAATATGACAGTTTATATACTTGAAAACAGCATTTTGTATGTTTTTGCAAGCTGAAAATAGACATTTTATCTTGATTTTGCAAAACTAAGCAATTACACACGACATATACATGAATATGACAGTTTAAATACTTGAAAACGGTGTTTTGTATGCTTTTGCATGCTTAAAATAGCATTTTTATCTTGTTTTCACCAACATTAGCTATTATACACGACAGAAACATGAATATGACAGTTTAAATACTTGAAAACAGCATTTTGTATGTTTTAGCAAGCTGAAAACAGTTATTTTTCTTGATTTTGCAAACATAAGCCATTACACACGACATATACATGAATATGACAGTTTAAATACTTGAAAACGGTGTTTTGTATGCTTTTGCATGCTTAAAACAGCATTTTTATCTTGCTTTCACCAACATTAGCTATTATACACGACAGAAACATGAATATGACAATTTAAATACTTGAAAACAGCATTTTGTATGTTTTTGCAAGCTGAGAACAGCTATTTTATCTAGGTTTTTAAACATAAGCCATTACACACGACATATACCTAAATATGACAGGTTAAATACGTGAAAACGGTGTTTTGTATTCTTTTGCATGCTTAAAACAGCATTTTTATCTTGCTTTCACCAACATTAGCTATTATACACGACAGAAACATGAATATGACAATTTAAATACTTGAAAACAGCATTTTGTATGTTTTTGCAAGCTGAAAACAGCTATTTTATCTTGATTTTGCAAACATAAGCCATTACACGCGACATATACATGAATATGACAGTTTAAATACATGAAACCGGTGTTTTGTATGCTTTTGCATTCCTAAAACAGCATTTTTATCTTGCTTTTACCAACATTAGCTATTATACACGACAGAAACATGAATATGACAATTTAAATACTTGAAAACAGCATTTTGTATGTTTATGCAAGTTGAAAACAGCTATTTTATCTTGATTTTGCAAACATAAGCCATTACACACACCATATATATTGAATATGGCAGTTTAAATACTTGAAAACGGTGTTTTGTATGCTTTTGCATACTTAAAACAGCAGTTATATCTTGCTTTCACCAACATTAGCTACTATACACGACAGAAACATGAATATGACAGTTTATATACTTGAAAACAGCATTTTGTATGTTTTTGCAAGCTGAAAATAGCTATTTTATCTTGATTTTGCAAAACTAAGCAATTACACACGACATATACATGAATATGACCGTTTAAATACTTGAAAACGGTGTTTTGTATGCTTTTGCATGCTTAAAACAGCATTTTTATCTTGCTTTCACCAACATTAGGTATTATACAAGACAGAAACATGAATATGACAGTTAAAATACATGAAAACAGCATTTTGTATGTTCTTACAAGCTGAAAACATCTATTTTATCTTGATTTTGCAAACATAAGCCATTACACACGACATATACATGAATATGACAGTTTAAATACTTGAGAACGGTGTTTTGTATGCTTTTGCATGCTTAAAACAGCATTCTTATCTTGCTTTTACCAACATTAGGTATTATACACGACAGAAACATGAATATGACAGTTTGAATACTTGAAAACAGCATTTTGTATGTTTTTGCAAGCTGAAAACAGCTATTTTATCTTGATTTTGCAAACATAAGCCATTACACACGACATATACATGAATATGACAGTTTAAATACTTAAAGACGGTGTTTCGTATGCTTTTGCATGCTAAAAACAGCATTTTTATCTTGCTTTCACCAACATTAGCTATTATACACGACAGAAACATGAATATGACAGTTTAAATACTTGAAAACAGCATTTTGTATGTATTTGCAAGCTGAAAACAGCTATTTTATCTTGATTTTGCAAACATAAGCCATCACACACGACATATACATGAATATGACAGTTTAAATACTTGAAAACGGTGTTTTGTATGCTTTTGCATGCTTAAAACAACATTTATATCTTGATTTCACAAACATTAGCCATTACACACGACATATACCTGAATATGACAATTTAAATACTTGAAAACAGCATTTTGTATGTTTTTGCAAGCTGAAAACAGCTATTTTATCTTGATTTTGCAAACATAAGCCATTACACACGACATATACATGAATATGACAGTTTAAATACTTAAAAACGGTGTTTTGTATGCATTTGCATGCTTAAAACTGTATTTTTATCTTGCTTTCACCAACATTAGCTATTATACACGACAGAAACATGAATATGACAGTTTAAATACTTGAAAACAGCATTTTGTATGTTTTTTCAAGCTGAAAACAGCTATTTTATCTTGATTTTGCAAACATAAGCCATAACACACGACATATACATGAATATGACAGTTTAAATACTTGAAAACGGTGTTTAGTATGCTTTTGCATGCTTAAAACAGCATTTTTATCTTGCTTTCACCAACATTAGCTATTATACATGACAGAAACATGAATATGACAATTTTAATACTTGAAAACAGCATTTTGTATGTTTTTTCAAGCTGAAAACAGCTATTTTATCTTAATTTTGCAAACATAAGCCATCACACACGACATATATATTGAATATGGCAGTTTAAATACTTGAAAACGGTATTTTGTATGCTTTTGCATGCTTAAAACAACATTTTTATCTTGATTTCATCAACATTAGCCATTACACATGACATATACAAGAATATATCAATTTAAATACTTGAAAACAGCATTTTGTATGTTTTTTCAAGCTGAAAACAGCTATTTTATCTTAATTTTGCAAACATAAGCCATCACACACGACATATACATGAATATGACAGTTTAAATACTTGAACACGGTGTTTTGTATACTTTTGCATGCTTAAAACAGCATTTTTATCTTGATTTCACCAACATTAGCCATTACACACGACATATACCTGAATTTGACAATTTAAATACTTGAAAACAGCATTTTGTATGTTTATGCAAGTTGAAAACAGCTATTTTATCTTGATTTTGCAAACATAAGCCATTACACACACCATATATATTGAATATGGCAGTTTAAATACTTGAAAACGGTGTTTTGTATGCTTTTGCATGCTTAAAACAGCAGTTTTATCTTGCTTTAACCAACATTAGCTACTATACACGACAGAAACATGAATATGACAGTTTATATACTTGAAAACAGCATTTTGTATGTTTTTGCAAGCTGAAAATAGCTATTTTATCTTGATTTTGCAAAACTAAGCAATTACACACGACATATACATGAATATGACAGTTTAAATACTTGAAAACGGTGTTTTGTATGCTTTTGCATGCTTAAAACAGCATTTTTATCTTGCTTTCACCAACATTAGGTATTATACAAGACAGAAACATGAATATGACAGTTAAAATACATGAAAACAGCATTTTGTATGTTCTTACAAGCTGAAAACATCTATTTTATCTTGATTTTGCAAACATAAGCCATTACACACGACATATACATGAATATGACAGTTTAAATACTTGAGAACGGTGTTTTGTATGCTTTTGCATGTTTAAAACAGCATTCTTATCTTGCTTTTACCAACATTAGGTATTATACACGACAGAAACATGAATATGACAGTTTGAATACTTGAAAACAGCATTTTGTATGTTTTTGCAAGCTGAAAACAACTATTTTATATTGATTTTGCAAACATAAGCCATTACACACGACATATACATGGATATTACAGTTTAAATACTTGAAAACGTTGTTTTGTATGCTTTTGCATGCTTAAAACAGCATGTTTATCTTGCTTTCACCAACATTAGCTATTATACACGACAGAAACATGAATATGACAGTTTAAATACTTGAAAACGGTGTTTTGTATGCTTTTGCATGCTTAAAACAGCATTTTTATCTTGTTTTCACCAACATTAGCTATTATACACGACAGAAACATGAATTTGACAAATTATATATGAAAACAGCATTTTGTATGTTTTTTCAAGCTGAAAACAGCTATTTTATCTTGATTTTGCAAACATAAGCCATTACACACGACATATACATGAATATGGCAGTTTAAATACTTGAAAACGGTGATTTGTATGCTTTTGCATGCTTAAAACAGCATTTTTGTCTTGCTTTCACCAACATTAGCTATTATACACGACAGAAACATGAATATGACAGTTTAAATACTTGAAAACAGCATTTTGTATGTTTTTGCAAGCTGAAAACAGCTATTTTATTTTGATTTTGCAAACATAAGCCATTACACACGACATATACATGAATATGACAGTTTAAATACTTAAAAACGGTGTTTTGTATGCATTTGCATGCTTAAAACTGTATTTTTATCTTGCTTTCACCAACATTAGCTATTATACACGACAGAAACATGAATATGACAGTTTAAATACTTGAAAACAGCATTTTGTATGTTTTTTCAAGCTGAAAACAGCTATTTTATCTTAATTTTGTAAACATAAGCCATCACACACGACATATACATGAATATGACAGTTTAAATACTTGAACACGGTGTTTTGTATACTTTTGCATGCTTAAAACAGCATTTTTATCTTGATTTCACCAACATTAGCCATTACACACGACATATACCTGAATATGACAATTTAAATACTTGAAAACAGCATTTTGTATGTTTTTGCAAGCTGAAAACAGCTATTTTATCTTGATTTTGCAAACATAAGCCATAACACACGACATATACATGAATATGACAGTTTAAATACTTGAAAACGGTGTTTTGTATGCTTTTGCATGCTTAAAACAGCATTTTTATCTTGCTTTCACCAACATTAGCTATTATACATGACAGGAACATGAATATGACAATTTTAATACTTGAAAACAGCATTTTGTATGTTTATGCAAGTTGAAAACAGCTATTTTATCTTGATTTTGCAAACATAAGCCATTACACACACCATATATATTGAATATGGCAGTTTAAATACTTGAAAACGGTGTTTTGTATGCTTTTGCATGCTTAAAACAGCATTTTTATCTTGCTTTCACCAACATTAGCTATTATACATAACAGAAACATGAATATGACAGTTAAAATACATGAAAACAGTATTTTGTATGTTTTTGCAAGCTGAAAACAGCTATTTTATCTTGATTTTGAAAACGTAAGCCATAACACACGACATATACATAAATATGACAGTTTAAATACTTGAAAAAGGTGTTTCGTATGCTTTTGCATGCTTAAAACAGCATTTTTATCTTGCTTTCACAAACATTAGCTATTATACATGACAGAAACATCAATATGACAGTTTAAATACTTGAAAACAGCATTTTGTATGTTTTTGCAAGATGAAAGCAGCTATTTTATCTTGATTTTTCAAACATAAGCTGTTACACACGACATATATATGAATATGACAGTTTAAATACTTGAAAACGGTGTTTTGTATGCTTTTGCATGCTTAAAACAGCATTTTTGTCTTGCTTTCACCAACATTAGCTATTATACACGACAGAAACATGAATATGACAGTTTAAATACTTGAAAACGGTGTTTTGTATGCTTTTGCATGCTTAAAACAGCATTTTTATCTTGCTTTCACCAACATTAGCTATTATACACGACAGAAACATGAACATGACAATTTAAATACTTGAAAGCAGCATTTTGTATGTTTTTGCAAGCTGAAAACAGCTATTTAATCTTGATTTTGCAAACATAAGCCATTACATACGACATATACATGGATGTGATAGTTTAAATACTTGAAAACGGTGTTTTGTATGCTTTTGCATGCTTAAAACAGCATTTTTGTCTTGCTTTCACCAACATTAGCTATTATACACGACAGAAATATGAATATGACAGTTTAAATACTTGAAAACAGCATTTTGTATGTTTTTGCAAGCTAAAAACAGCTATTTTATCTTGATTTTGCAAACATAAGCCATTACACACGACATATACATGAATATGACAGTTTAAATACTTAAAGACGGTGTTTCGTATGCTTTTGCATGCTAAAAACAGCATTTTTATCTTGCTTTCACCAACATTAGATATTATACACGACAGAAACATAAATATGACAGTTTAAATACTTGAAAACAGCATTTTGTATGTATTTGCAAGCTGAAAACAGCTATTTTATCTTGATTTTGCAAACATAAGCCATCACACACGACATATACATAAATATGACAGTTTAAATACTTGAAAACGGTGTTTTGTATGCTTTTGCATGCTTAAAACAACATTTATATCTTGATTTCACCAACATTAGCCATTACACACGACATATACCTGAATATGACAATCTAAATACTTGAAAACAGCATTTTGTATGTTTTTGCAAGCTGAAAACAGCTATTTTATCTTGATTTTGCAAACATAAGCCATTACACACGACATATACATGAATATGACAGTTTAAATACTTAAAAACGGTGTTTTGTATGCTTTTGCATGCTTAAAACTGTATTTTTATCTTGCTTTCACCAACATTAGCTATTATACACGACAGAAACATGAATATGACAGTTTAAATACTTGAAAACAGCATTTTGTATGTTTTTTCAAGCTGAAAACAGCTATTTTATCTTAATTTTGTAAACATAAGCCATCACACACGACATATACATGAATATGACAGTTTAAATACTTGAACACGGTGTTTTGTATACTTTTGCATGCTTAAAACAGCATTTTTATCTTGATTTCACCAACATTAGCCATTACACACGACATATACCTGAATATGACAATTTATATACTTGAAAACAGCATTTTGTATGTTTTTGCAAGCTGAAAACAGCTATTTTATCTTGATTTTGCAAACATAAGCCATAACACACGACATATACATGAATATGACAGTTTAAATACTTGAAAACGGTGTTTTGTATGCTTTTGCATGCTTAAAACAGCATTTTTATCTTGCTTTCACCAACATTAGCTATTATACATGACAGAAACATGAATATGACAATTTTAATACTTGAAAACAGCATTTTGTATGTTTATGCAAGCTGAAAACAGCTATTTTATCTTGATTTTGCAAACATAAGCCATTACACACGACATATACATGAATATGACAGTTTAAATACTTAAAGACGGTGTTTCGTATGCTTTTGCATGCTAAAAACAGCATTTTTATCTTGCTTTCACCAACATTAGCTATTATACACGACAGAAACATGAATATGACAGTTTAAATACTTGAAAACGGTGTTTTGTATGCTTTTGCATGCTTAAAACAGCATTTTTATCTTGCTTTCACCAACATTAGCTATTATACACGACATAAACATGAACATGACAATTTAAATACTTGAAAGCAGCATTTTGTATGTTTTTGCAAGCTGAAAACAGCTATTTAATCTTGATTTTGCAAACATAAGCCATTACATACGACATATACATGGATGTGACAGTTTAAATACTTGAAAACGGTGTTTTGTATGCTTTTGCATGCTTAAAACAGCATATTCGTCTTGCTTTCACCAACATTAGCTATTATACACGACAGAAACATGAATATGACAGTTTAAATACTTGAAAACAGCATTTTGTATGTTTTTGCAAGCTGAAAACAGCTATTTTATCTTGATTTTGCAAACATAAGCCATTACACACGACATATACATGAATATGACAGTTTAAATACTTAAAGACGGTGTTTCGTATGCTTTTGCATGCTAAAAACAGCATTTTTATCTTGCTTTCACCAACATTAGCTATTATACACGACAGAAACATGAATATGACAGTTTAAATACTTGAAAACAGCATTTTGTATGTATTTGCAAGCTGAAAACAGCTATTTTATCTTGATTTTGCAAACATAAGCCATCACACACGACATATACATGAATATGACAGTTTAAATACTTGAAAACGGTGTTTTGTATGCTTTTGCATGCTTAAAACAACATTTATATCTTGATTTCACCAACATTAGCCATTACACACGACATATACCTGAATATGACAATTTAAATACTTGAAAACAGCATTTTGTATGTTTTTGCAAGCTGAAAACAGCTATTTTATCTTGATTTTGCAAACATAAGCCATTACACACGACATATACATGAAAATGACAGTTTAAATACTTAAAAACGGTGTTTTGTATGCTTTTGCATGCTTAAAACTGTATTTTTATCTTGCTTTCACCAACATTAGCTATTATACACGACAGAAACATAAATATGACAGTTTAAAAACTTGAAAACAGCATTTTGTATGTTTTTTCAAGCTGAAAACAGCTATTTTATCTTAATTTTGTAAACATAAGCCATCACACACTACATATACATGAATATGACAGTTTAAATACTTGAACACGGTGTTTTGTATACTTTTGCATGCTTAAAACAGCATTTTTATCTTGATTTCACCAACATTAGCCATTACACACGACATATACCTGAATATGACAATTTAAATACTTGAAAACAGCATTTTGTATGTTTTTGCAAGCTGAAAACAGCTATTTTATCTTGATTTTGCAAACATAAGCCATAACACACGACATATACATGAATATGACAGTTTAAATACTTGAAAACGGTGTTTTGTATGCTTTTGCATGCTTAAAACAGCATTTTTATCTTGCTTTCACCAACATTAGCTATTATACATGACAGAAACATGAATATGACAATTTTAATACTTGAAAACAGCATTTTGTATGTTTTTGCAAGCTGAAAACAGCTATTTTATCTTGATTTTGCAAACATAAGCCATTACACACACCATATATATTGAATATGGCAGTTTAAATACTTGAAAACGGTGTTTTGTATGCTTTTGCATGCTTAAAACAGCATTTTTATCTTGCTTTCACCAACATTAGCTATTATACATAACAGAAACATGAATATGACAATTAAAATACATGAAAACAGCATTTTGTATGTTTTTGCAAGCTGAAAACAGCTATTTTATCTTGATTTTGAAAACATAAGCCATAACACACGACATATACATAAATATGACAGTTTAAATACTTGAAAACGGTGTTTCGTATGCTTTTGCATGCTTAAAACAGCATTTTTATCTTGCTTTCACAAACATTAGCTATTATACATGACAGAAACATCAATATGACAGTTTAAATACTTGAAAACAGCATTTTGTATGTTTTTGCAAGATGAAAACAGCTATTTTATCTTGATTTTTTAAACATAAGCTGTTACACACGACATATATATGAATATGACAGTTTAAATACTTGAAAACGGTGTTTTGTATGCTTTTGCATGCTTAAAACAGCATTTTTGTCTTGCTTTCACCAACATTAACTATTATACACGACAGAAACATGAATATGACAGTTTAAATACTTGAAAACGGTGTTTTGTATGCTTTTGCATGCTTAAAACAGCATTTTTATCTTGCTTTCACCAACATTAGCTATTATACACGACAGAAACATGAACATGACAATTTAAATACTTGAAAGCAGCATTTTGTAAGTTTTTGCAAGCTGAAAACAGCTATTTAATCTTGATTTTGCAAACATAAGCATTACATACGACATATACATGGATGTGACAGTTTAAATACTTGAAAACGGTGTTTTGTATGCTTTTGCATGCTTAAAACAGCAGTTTTATCTTGCTTTCACAAACATTAGCTACTATACACGAAAGAAACATGAATATGACAGTTTATATACTTGAAAACAGCATTTTGTATGTTTTTGCAAGCTGAAAATAGACATTTTATCTTGATTTTGCAAAACTAAGCAATTACACACGACATATACATGAATATGACAGTTTAAATACTTGAAAACGGTGTTTTGTATGCTTTTGCATGCTTAAAACAGCATTTTTATCTTGTTTTCACCAACATTAGCTATTATATACGACAGAAACATGAATATGACAGTTTAAATACTTGAAAACAGCATTTTGTATGTTTTAGCAAGCTGAAAACAGTTATTTTTCTTGATTTTGCAAACATAAGCCATTACACACGACATATACATGAATATGACAGTTTAAATACTTGAAAACGGTGTTTTGTATGCTTTTGCATGCTTAAAACAGCATTTTTATCTTGCTTTCACCAACATTAGCTATTATACACGACAGAAACATGAATATGACAATTTAAATACTTGAAAACAGCATTTTGTATGTTTTTGCAAGCTGAGAACAGCTATTTTATCTAGGTTTTTAAACATAAGCCATTACACACGACATATACATAAATATGACAGGTTAAATACGTGAAAACGGTGTTTTGTATTCTTTTGCATGCTTAAAACAGCATTTTTATCTTGCTTTCACCAACATTAGCTATTATACACGACAGAAACATGAATATGACAATTTAAATACTTGAAAACAGCATTTTGTATGTTTTTGCAAGCTGAAAACAGCTATTTTATCTTGATTTTGCAAACATAAGCCATTACACGCGACATATACATGAATATGACAGTTTAAATACATGAAAACGGTGTTTTGTATGCTTTTGCATTCCTAAAACAGCATTTTTATCTTGCTTTCACCAACATTAGCTATTATACACGACAGAAACATGAATATGACAATTTAAATACTTGAAAACAGCATTTTGTATGTTTTTTCTAGCTGAAAACAGCTATTTTATCTTGATTTTTCAAATATAAGCCATTACACACGACATATACATGAATATGACAGTTTAAATACTTGAAAACAGCATTTTGTATGTTTTTGCAAGCTGAACACTGCTATTTTATCTTGATTTTGCAAACATAAGCCATTACACACGACATATACATGAATATGACAGTTTAAATACTTGAAAACTGCATTTTGTATGTTTTTGCAAGCTGAAAACAGCTATTTTATCTTGATTTTGCAAACATAAGCCATTACACACGACAAATACATGAATATGACAGTTTAAATAATACTTGAAAACGGTGTTTTGTATGCTTTTGCATGCTTAAAACAGCATTTTTATATTGCTTTCACCAACTTTAGCCATTACACACGGCACTGTGACGATCCCTCCGTCGAGGGTTGGGGCGTCACTTCCTTGGCTGCTGTACTTGCTCGGGCGCCTTCGGTGACGGTGTCAGGTCCAGCAGCTGAAAGGGCTGGATAGCTTCAGTGGAGACGGGAAGGGTTTGATATTAGGGGATTATTCAGTGATAACTACTGAAGTAAACTAGATGTATTTAAATTTATTGCTCAATCCTCAAATTACAGCACGAAGAAAAATAAAATAAAAATATCACAAAAAAACTGTGAATACGAGCAAAACGGCTAGACTCCCCTTTTTAAAAAATGCAAATAGAAAAATCTCAATAAACGCGGTAGCGGCGACGGAACGAGAATGTACGGAGGGTTGAGGTGGAGAGAGGGGGACAGGATTGTATGCAGCAACCGCGTAGTACACCACGGCGGCTACTGACATACACGGGAACCGGATACACCAGACGCTTGGTAAAACACTGCGCTGGTGCGGCCGGGGGAAAATGTGGGCGACAGAAGGCGTAGTAGACCACGGCCAACTGTCGACACACGGGGACCGGATACACCAGACGCTTGGTAAACCACTGCGCTGGTGCGACCGGGGGAAAATGTGGGCGACAGAAGGCGTAGTAGACCACGGCCAACTGTCGACACACGGGAACCGGATACACCAGACGCTTGGTAAACCACTGCGCTGGTGCAACCGGGGGAAATGTGGGCGACAGAAGGCGTAGTAGACCACGGCCAACTGTCGACACACGGGAATGGAACAGCGGCGTAGTAAACCACGGCCACTGAAACCAATAAAGGCGGAAAGAAAGAGACTGAATGAAACAGACGGTGACGGAGACGGAAAACAACGGTGACGGAGACGGAAAACAAACGGTGACGGAGACGGAAAACAAACGGTGACGGAGACGGAAAACAAACGGTGACGGAGACGGAAAACAAACGGTGACGGAGACGGGAAACAAACGGTGACGGAGACGGAGACGGAGAGCTAACTCACCTACGTGAGGCTTCAAGTGAACTTTGCTCTACGCAGACGCCAGAGCAACTCACTGAGCTGCTGCGGAGCTCGGCTTATATAGTCGTTTTTGCGGGTGGGGATAGCTACTTTATTGATTACTTGCTTTGCGCATGTCCGACGGCGCGCTAACCGGACCCGCTGCCACTCAGCCACGCTGGCTGCTACGATAGCACAAACGGGCTCGGACATAAAAAATGTAACTTCGTTACAGCACATACATGAATATGACAATTTAAATACTTGAAAACAGCATTTTGTATGTTTTTGCAAGCTGAAAACATCTATTTTATCTTGATTTTGCAAACATAAGCCATTACACACGACATATACATGAATATGACTGTTTAAATACTTGAAAACGGTGTTTTGTATGCTTTTGCACGCTTAAAACAGCATTTTTATCTTGCTTACACCAACATTAGGCATTATACACGACAGAAACATGAATATGACAGTTTAAATACTTGAAAACAGCATTTTGTATGTTTTTGCAAGCTGATAACAGCTATTTTATCTTGATTTTGCAAACATAAGCCATTACACACGACATATACATGAATATGGCAGTTTAAATACTTGAAAACGGTGATTTGTATGCTTTTGCATGATTAAAACAGCATTTTTGTCTTGCTTTCACCAACATTAGCTATTATACACGACAGAAACATGAATATGACAGTTTAAATACTTGAAAACAGCATTTTGTATGTTTTTGCAAGCTGAAAACAGCTATTTTATCTTGATTTTGCAAACATAAGCCATTACACACGACATATACATGAATATGACAGTTTAAATACTTAAAAACGGTGTTTTGTATGCATTTGCATGCTTAAAACTGTATTTTTATCTTGCTTTCACCAACATTAGCTATTATACACAACAGAAACATGAATATGACAGTTTAAATACTTGAAAACAGCATTTTGTATGTTTTTTCAAGCTGAAAACAGCTATTTTATCTTAATTTTGTAAACATAAGCCATCACGCACGACATATACATGAATATGACAGTTTAAATACTTGAACACGGTGTTTTGTATACTTTTGCATGCTTAAAACAGCATTTTTATCTTGATTTCACCAACATTAGCCATTACACACGACATATACCTGAATATGACAATTTAAATACTTGAAAACAGCATTTTGTATGTTTTTGCAAGCTGAAAACAGCTATTTTATCTTGATTTTGCAAACATAAGCCATAACACACGACATATACATGAATATGACAGTTTAAATACTTCAAAACGGTGTTTTGTATGCTTTTGCATGCTTAAAACAGCATTTTTAACTTGCTTTCACCAACATTAGCTATTATACATGACACAAACATGAATATGACAATTTTAATACTTGAAAACAGCATTTTGTATGTTTATGCAAGTTGAAAACAGCTATTTTATCTTGATTTTGCAAACATAAGCCATTACACACACCATATATATTGAATATGGCAGTTTAAATACTTGAAAACGGTGTTTTGTATGCTTTTGCATGCTTAAAACAGCATTTTTATCTTGCTTTCACCAACATTAGCTATTATACATAACAGAAACATGAATATGACAATTAAAATACATGAAAACAGCATTTTGTATGTTTTTGCAAGCTGAAAACAGCTATTTTATCTTGATTTTGAAAACATAAGCCATAACACACGACATATACATAAACATGACAGTTTAAATACTTGAAAACGGTGTTTCGTATGCTTTTGCATGCTTAAAACAGCATTTTTATCTTGCTTTCACAAACATTAGCTATTATACATGACAGAAACATCAATATGACAGTTTAAATACTTGAAAACAGCATTTTGTATGTTTTTGCAAGATGAAAACAGCTATTTTATCTTGATTTTTCAAACATAAGCTGTTACACACGACATATATATGAATATGACAGTTTAAATACTTGAAAACGGTGTTTTGTATGCTTTTGCATGCTTAAAACAGCATTTTTGTCTTGCTTTCACCAACATTAGCTATTATACACGACAGAAACATGAATATGACAGTTTAAATACTTGAAAACGGTGTTTTGTATGCTTTTGCATGCTTAAAACAGCATTTTTATCTTGCTTTCACCAACATTAGCTATTATACACGACAGAAACATGAACATGACAATTTAAATACTTGAAAGCAGCATTTTGTATGTTTTTGCAAGCTGAAAACAGCTATTTAATCTTGATTTTGCAAACATAAGCATTACATACGACATATACATGGATGTGACAGTTTAAATACTTGAAAACGGTGTTTTGTATGCTTTTGCATGCTTAAAACAGCAGTTTTATCTTGCTTTCACAAACATTAGCTACTATACACGAAAGAAACATGAATATGACAGTTTATATACTTAAAAACAGCATTTTGTATGTTTTTGCAAGCTGAAAATAGACATTTTATCTTGATTTTGCAAAACTAAGCAATTACACACGACATATACATGAATATGACAGTTTAAATACTTGAAAACGGTGTTTTGTATGCTTTTGCATGCTTAAAACAGCATTTTTATCTTGTTTTCACCAACATTAGCTATTATACACGACAGAAACATGAATATGACAGTTTAAATACTTGAAAACAGCATTTTGTATGTTTTAGCAAGCTGAAAACAGTTATTTTTCTTGATTTTGCAAACATAAGCCATTACACACGACATATACATGAATATGACAGTTTAAATACTTGAAAACGGTGTTTTGTGTGCTTTTGCATGCTTAAAACAGCATTTTTATCTTGCTTTCACCAACATTAGCTATTATACACGACAGAAACATGAATATGACAATTTAAATACTTGAAAACAGCATTTTGTATGTTTTTGCAAGCTGAGAACAGCTATTTTATCTTGGTCTTTAAACATAAGCCATTACACACGACATATACATAAATATGACAGGTTAAATACGTGAAAACGGTGTTTTGTATTCTTTTGCATGCTTAAAACAGCATTTTTATCTTGCTTTCACCAACATTAGCTATTATACACGACAGAAACATGAATATGACAATTTAAATACTTGAAAACAGCATTTTGTATGTTTTTGCAAGCTGAAAACAGCTATTTTATCTTGATTTTGAAAACATAAGCCATTACACGCGACATATACATGAATATGACAGTTTAAATACATAAAAACGGTGTTTTGTATGCTTTTGCATTCCTAAAACCGCATTTTTATCTTGCTTTCACCAACATTAGCTATTATACACGACAGAAACATGAATATGACAATTTAAATACTTGAAAACAGCATTTTGTATGTTTTTTCTAGCTGAAAACTGCTATTTTATCTTGATTTTGCAAACATAAGCCATTACACACGACATATACATGAATATGACAGTTTAAATACTTGAAAACTGCATTTTGTATGTTTTTGCAAGCTGAAAACAGCTATTTTATCTTGATTTTGCAAACATAAGCCATTACACACGACAAATACATGAATATGACAGTTTAAATAATACTTGAAAACGGTGTTTTGTATGCTTTTGCATGCTTAAAACAGCATTTTTATCTTGCTTTCACCAACTTTAGCCATTACACACGGCACATACATGAATATGACAATTTAAATACTTAAAAACAGCATTTTGTATGTTTTTGCAAACTGAAAAAATCTATTTTATCTTGATTTTGCAAACATAAGCCATTACACACGACATATACATGAATATGACTGTTTAAATACTTGAAAACGGTGTTTTGTATGCTTTTGCACGCTTAAAACAGCATTTTTATCTTGCTTACACCAACATTAGGCATTATACACGACAGAAACATGAATATGACAGTTTAAATACTTGAAAACAGCATTTTGTATGTTTTTGCAAGCTGATAACAGCTATTTTATCTTGATTTTGCAAACATAAGCCATTACACACGACATATACATGAATATGACAGTTTATATACTTGAAAACGGTGTTTTGTATACTTTTGCATGCTTAAAAGAGCATTTTTATCTTGCTTTCACCAACATTAGCCATTATACACGACAAAAACATGAATATGACAGTTTAAATACTTAAAAACAGTGTTTTGTATGTTTTTGTAAGCTTAAAACCGCTATTTTATCTTGATTTTGCAAACATGAGCCATTATACGGGGCATATACATGAATATGACAGTTTAAATATTTGAGAACGGCATTTCGTATGCTTTTGCATGCTTAAAACAGCAATTTTATCTTGATTTTACCATTATAGCCATTATACACGAGAGAAACCTGAATATGACAGTTCAAATACTTGAAAACAGCATTTTGTATGTTTTTGCAAGCTGAAAACAGCTATTTTATCTTGATTTTGTAAACATAAGCCATTACGCACGACATATACATGAATATGACATTTTAAATACTTGAAAACGGCGTTTTGTATGCTTTTGCATGCTTAAAACAGCAATTTTATTTTGATTTCACCAACATTAGCCATTATACATGACAGAAACATGAATATGACAGTTTAAATACTTGGAAACAGCATTTTGTATGTTTTTGCAAGCTGAAAACAGCTATTTTATCTTGATTTTGTAAACATAAGCCATTACGCACGACATATACATGAATATGACAGTTTAAATACTTGAAAACGGTGTTTTGTATGCTTTTGCATGCTTAAAACAGCATTTTTATCTTGCTTTCACCAATATTAGCTATTATACACGACATAAACATGAACATGACAATTTAAATACTTGAAAGCAGCATTTTGTATGTTTTTGCAAGCTGAAAACAGCTATTTAATCTTGATTTTGCAAACATAAGCTATTACATACGACATATACATGGATGTGACAGTTTAAATACTTGAAAACGGTGTTTTGTATGCTTTTGCATGCTTAAAACAGCATATTCGTCTTGCTTTCACCAACATTAGCTATTATACACGACAGAAACATGAATATGACAGTTTAAATACTTGAAAACAGCATTTTGTATGTTTTTGCAAGCTGAAAACAGCTATTTTATCTTGATTTTGCAAACATAAGCCATTACACACGACATATACATGAATATGACAGTTTAAATACTTAAAGACGGTGTTTCGTATGCTTTTGCATGCTAAAAACAGCATTTTTATCTTGCTTTCACCAACATTAGCTATTATACACGACAGAAACATGAATATGACAGTTTAAATACTTGAAAACAGCATTTTGTATGTATTTGCAAGCTGAAAACAGCTATTTTATCTTGATTTTGCAAACATAAGCCATCACACACGACATATACATGAATATGACAGTTTAAATACTTGAAAACGGTGTTTTGTATGCTTTTGCATGCTTAAAACAACATTTATATCTTGATTTCACCAACATTAGCCATTACACACGACATATACCTGAATATGACAATTTAAATACTTGAAAACAGCATTTTGTATGTTTTTGCAAGCTGAAAACAGCTATTTTATCTTGATTTTGCAAACATAAGCCATTACACACGACATATACATGAAAATGACAGTTTAAATACTTAAAAACGGTGTTTTGTATGCTTTTGCATGCTTAAAACTGTATTTTTATCTTGCTTTCACCAACATTAGCTATTATACACGACAGAAACATGAATATGACAGTTTAAAAACTTGAAAACAGCATTTTGTATGTTTTTTCAAGCTGAAAACAGCTATTTTATCTTAATTTTGTAAACATAAGCCATCACACACTACATATACATGAATATGACAGTTTAAATACTTGAACACGGTGTTTTGTATACTTTTGCATGCTTAAAATAGCATTTTTATCTTGATTTCACCAACATTAGCCATTACACACGACATATACCTGAATATGACAATTTAAATACTTGAAAACAGCATTTTGTATGTTTTTGCAAGCTGAAAACAGCTATTTTATCTTGATTTTGCAAACATAAGCCATAACACACGACATATACATGAATATGACAGTTTAAATACTTGAAAACGGTGTTTTGTATGCTTTTGCATGCTTAAAACAGCATTTTTATCTTGCTTTCACCAACATTAGCTATTATACATGACAGAAACATGAATATGACAATTTTAATACTTGAAAACAGCATTTTGTATGTTTTTGCAAGCTGAAAACAGCTATTTTATCTTGATTTTGCAAACATAAGCCATTACACACACCATATATATTGAATATGGCAGTTTAAATACTTGAAAACGGTGTTTTGTATGCTTTTGCATGCTTAAAACAGCATTTTTATCTTGCTTTCACCAACATTAGCTATTATACATAACAGAAACATGAATATGACAATTAAAATACATGAAAACAGCATTTTGTATGTTTTTGCAAGCTGAAAACAGCTATTTTATCTTGATTTTGAAAACATAAGCCATAACACACGACATATACATAAATATGACAGTTTAAATACTTGAAAACGGTGTTTCGTATGCTTTTGCATGCTTAAAACAGCATTTTTATCTTGCTTTCACAAACATTAGCTATTATACATGACAGAAACATCAATATGACAGTTTAAATACTTGAAAACAGCATTTTGTATGTTTTTGCAAGATGAAAACAGCTATTTTATCTTGATTTTTCAAACATAAGCTGTTACACACGACATATATATGAATATGACAGTTTAAATACTTGAAAACGGTGTTTTGTATGCTTTTGCATGCTTAAAACAGCATTTTTGTCTTGCTTTCACCAACATTAACTATTATACACGACAGAAACATGAATATGACAGTTTAAATACTTGAAAACGGTGTTTTGTATGCTTTTGCATGCTTAAAACAGCATTTTTATCTTGCTTTCACCAACATTAGCTATTATACACGACAGAAACATGAACATGACAATTTAAATACTTGAAAGCAGCATTTTGTAAGTTTTTGCAAGCTGAAAACAGCTATTTAATCTTGATTTTGCAAACATAAGCATTACATACGACATATACATGGATGTGACAGTTTAAATACTTGAAAACGGTGTTTTGTATGCTTTTGCATGCTTAAAACAGCAGTTTTATCTTGCTTTCACAAACATTAGCTACTATACACGAAAGAAACATGAATATGACAGTTTATATACTTGAAAACAGCATTTTGTATGTTTTTGCAAGCTGAAAATAGACATTTTATCTTGATTTTGCAAAACTAAGCAATTACACACGACATATACATGAATATGACAGTTTAAATACTTGAAAACGGTGTTTTGTATGCTTTTGCATGCTTAAAACAGCATTTTTATCTTGTTTTCACCAACATTAGCTATTATATACGACAGAAACATGAATATGACAGTTTAAATACTTGAAAACAGCATTTTGTATGTTTTAGCAAGCTGAAAACAGTTATTTTTCTTGATTTTGCAAACATAAGCCATTACACACGACATATACATGAATATGACAGTTTAAATACTTGAAAACGGTGTTTTGTATGCTTTTGCATGCTTAAAACAGCATTTTTATCTTGCTTTCACCAACATTAGCTATTATACACGACAGAAACATGAATATGACAATTTAAATACTTGAAAACAGCATTTTGTATGTTTTTGCAAGCTGAGAACAGCTATTTTATCTAGGTTTTTAAACATAAGCCATTACACACGACATATACATAAATATGACAGGTTAAATACGTGAAAACGGTGTTTTGTATTCTTTTGCATGCTTAAAACAGCATTTTTATCTTGCTTTCACCAACATTAGCTATTATACACGACAGAAACATGAATATGACAATTTAAATACTTGAAAACAGCATTTTGTATGTTTTTGCAAGCTGAAAACAGCTATTTTATCTTGATTTTGCAAACATAAGCCATTACACGCGACATATACATGAATATGACAGTTTAAATACATGAAAACGGTGTTTTGTATGCTTTTGCATTCCTAAAACAGCATTTTTATCTTGCTTTCACCAACATTAGCTATTATACACGACAGAAACATGAATATGACAATTTAAATACTTGAAAACAGCATTTTGTATGTTTTTTCTAGCTGAAAACAGCTATTTTATCTTGATTTTTCAAATATAAGCCATTACACACGACATATACATGAATATGACAGTTTAAATACTTGAAAACAGCATTTTGTATGTTTTTGCAAGCTGAACACTGCTATTTTATCTTGATTTTGCAAACATAAGCCATTACACACGACATATACATGAATATGACAGTTTAAATACTTGAAAACTGCATTTTGTATGTTTTTGCAAGCTGAAAACAGCTATTTTATCTTGATTTTGCAAACATAAGCCATTACACACGACAAATACATGAATATGACAGTTTAAATAATACTTGAAAACGGTGTTTTGTATGCTTTTGCATGCTTAAAACAGCATTTTTATATTGCTTTCACCAACTTTAGCCATTACACACGGCACTGTGACGATCCCTCCGTCGAGGGTTGGGGCGTCACTTCCTTGGCTGCTGTACTTGCTCGGGCGCCTTCGGTGACGGTGTCAGGTCCAGCAGCTGAAAGGGCTGGATAGCTTCAGTGGAGACGGGAAGGGTTTGATATTAGTGGATTATTCAGTGATAACTACTGAAGTAAACTAGATGTATTTAAATTTATTGCTCAATCCTCAAATTACAGCACGAAGAAAAATAAAATAAAATATCACAAAAAACTGTGAATACGAGCAAAACGGCTAGACTCCCCTTTTTAAAAAATGCAAATAGAAAAATCTCAATAAACGCGGTAGCGGCGACGGAACGAGAATGTACGGAGGGTTGAGGTGGAGAGAGGGGGGCAGGATTGTATGCAGCAACCGCGTAGTACACCACGGCGGCTACTGACAACACGGGAACCGGATACACCAGACGCTTGGTAAACCACTGCGCTGGTGCGGCCGGGGGAAAATGTGGGCGACAGAAGGCGTAGTAGACCACGGCCAACTGTCGACACACGGGGACCGGATACACCAGACGCTTGGTAAACCACTGCGCTGGTGCGACCGGGGGAAAATGTGGGCGACAGAAGGCGTAGTAGACCACGGCCAACTGTCGACACACGGGAACCGGATACACCAGACGCTTGGTAAACCACTGCGCTGGTGCAACCGGGGAAATGTGGGCGACAGAAGGCGTAGTAGACCACGGCCAACTGTCGACACACGGGAATGGAACAGCGGCGTAGTAAACCACGGCCACTGAAACCAATAAAGGCGGAAAGAAAGAGACTGAATGAAACAGACGGTGACGGAGACGGAAAACAACGGTGACGGAGACGGAAAACAAACGGTGACGGAGACGGAAAACAAACGGTGACGGAGACGGAAAACAAACGGTGACGGAGACGGAAAACAAACGGTGACGGAGACGGGAAACAAACGGTGACGGAGACGGAGACGGAGAGCTAACTCACCTACGTGAGGCTTCTAGTGAACTTTGCTCTACGCAGACGCCAGAGCAACTCACTGAGCTGCTGCGGAGCTCGGCTTATATAGTCGTTTTTGCGGGTGGGGATAGCTACTTTATTGATTACTTGCTTTGCGCATGTCCGACGGCGCGCTAACCGGACCCGCTGCCACTCAGCCACGCTGGCTGCTACGATAGCACAAACGGGCTCGGACATAAAAAATGTAACTTCGTTACAGCACATACATTAATATGACAATTTAAATACTTGAAAACAGCATTTTGTATGTTTTTGCAAGCTGAAAACATCTATTTTATCTTGATTTTGCAAACATAAGCCATTACACACGACATATACATGAATATGACTGTTTAAATACTTGAAAACGGTGTTTTTGTATGCTTTTGCACGCTTAAAACAGCATTTTTATCTTGCTTACACCAACATTAGGCATTATACACGACAGAAACATGAATATGACAGTTTAAATACTTGAAAACAGCATTTGTATGTTTTTGCAAGCTGATAACAGCTATTTTATCTTGATTTTGCAAACATAAGCCATTACACACGACATATACATGAATATGGCAGTTTAAATACTTGAAAACGGTGATTTGTATGCTTTTGCATGATTAAAACAGCATTTTTGTCTTGCTTTCACCAACATTAGCTATTATACACGACAGAAACATGAATATGACAGTTTAAATACTTGAAAACAGCATTTTGTATGTTTTTGCAAGCTGAAAACAGCTATTTTATCTTGATTTTGCAAACATAAGCCATTACACACGACATATACATGAATATGACAGTTTAAATACTTAAAAACGGTGTTTTGTATGCATTTGCATGCTTAAAACTGTATTTTTATCTTGCTTTCACCAACATTAGCTATTATACACGACAGAAACATGAATATGACAGTTTAAATACTTGAAAACAGCATTTTGTATGTTTTTTCAAGCTGAAAACAGCTATTTTATCTTAATTTTGTAAACATAAGCCATCACGCACGACATATACATGAATATGACAGTTTAAATACTTGAACACGGTGTTTTGTATACTTTTGCATGCTTAAAACAGCATTTTTATCTTGATTTCACCAACATTAGCCATTACACACGACATATACCTGAATATGACAATTTAAATACTTGAAAACAGCATTTTGTATGTTTTTGCAAGCTGAAAACAGCTATTTTATCTTGATTTTGCAAACATAAGCCATAACACACGACATATACATGAATATGACAGTTTAAATACTTGAAAACGGTGTTTTGTATGCTTTTGCATGCTTAAAACAGCATTTTTATCTTGCTTTCACCAACATTAGCTATTATACATGACAGAAACATGAATATGACAATTTTAATACTTGAAAACAGCATTTTGTATGTTTATGCAAGTTGAAAACAGCTATTTTATGTTGATTTTGCAAACATAAGCCATTACACACACCATATATATTGAATATAGCAGTTTAAATACTTGAAAACGGTGTTTTGTATGCTTTTGCATGCTTAAAACAGCATTTTTATCTTGCTTTCACCAACATTAGCTATTATACATAACAGAAACATGAATATGACAGTTAAAATACATGAAAAAAGCAGTTTTGTATGTTTTTGCAAGCTGAAAACAGCTATTTTATCTTGATTTTGAAAACATAAGCCATTACACACGACATATACATAAATATGACAGTTTAAATACTTGAAAACGGTGTTTCGTATGCTTTTGCATGCTTAAAACAGCATTTTTATCTTGCTTTCACAAACATTAGCTATTATACATTAAATACTTGAAAACAGCATTTTGTATGTTTTTGCAAGCTGAGAACAGCTATTTTATCTAGGTTTTTAAACATAAGCCATTACACACGACATATACATAAATATGACAGGTTAAATACGTGAAAACGGTGTTTTGTATTCTTTTGCATGCTTAAAACAGCATTTTTATCTTGCTTTCACCAACATTAGCTATTATACACGACAGAAACATGAATATGACAATTTAAATACTTGAAAACAGCATTTTGTATGTTTTTGCAAGCTGAAAACAGCTATTTTATCTTGATTTTGCAAACATAAGCCATTACACACGACATATACATGAATATGACAGTTTAAATACTTAAAAACGGTGTTTTGTATGCATTTGCATGCTTAAAACTGTATTTTTATCTTGCTTTCACCAACATTAGCTATTATACACGACAGAAACATGAATATGACAGTTTAAATACTTGAAAACAGCATTTTGTATGTTTTTTCAAGCTGAAAACAGCTATTTTATCTTAATTTTGTAAACATAAGCCATCACGCACGACATATACATGAATATGACAGTTTAAATACTTGAACACGGTGTTTTGTATACTTTTGCATGCTTAAAACAGCATTTTTATCTTGATTTCACCAACATTAGCCATTACACACGACATATACCTGAATATGACAATTTAAATACTTGAAAACAGCATTTTGTATGTTTTTGCAAGCTGAAAACAGCTATTTTATCTTGATTTTGCAAACATAAGCCATAACACACGACATATACATGAATATGACAGTTTAAATACTTGAAAACGGTGTTTTGTATGCTTTTGCATGCTTAAAACAGCATTTTTATCTTGCTTTCACCAACATTAGCTATTATACATGACAGAAACATGAATATGACAATTTTAATACTTGAAAACAGCATTTTGTATGTTTATGCAAGTTGAAAACAGCTATTTTATGTTGATTTTGCAAACATAAGCCATTACACACACCATATATATTGAATATAGCAGTTTAAATACTTGAAAACGGTGTTTTGTATGCTTTTGCATGCTTAAAACAGCATTTTTATCTTGCTTTCACCAACATTAGCTATTATACATAACAGAAACATGAATATGACAGTTAAAATACATGAAAAAAGCATTTTGTATGTTTTTGCAAGCTGAAAACAGCTATTTTATCTTGATTTTGAAAACATAAGCCATTACACACGACATATACATAAATATGACAGTTTAAATACTTGAAAACGGTGTTTCGTATGCTTTTGCATGCTTAAAACAGCATTTTTATCTTGCTTTCACAAACATTAGCTATTATACATGACAGAAACATCAATATGACAGTTTAAATACTTGAAAACAGCATTTTGTATGTTTTTGCAAGATGAAAACAGCTATTTTATCTTGATTTTTCAAACATAAGCTGTTACACACGACATATATATGAATATGACAGTTTAAATACTTGAAAACGGTGTTTTGTATGCTTTTGCATGCTTAAAACAGCATTTTTGTCTTGCTTTCACCAACATTAGCTATTATACACGACAGAAACATGAATATGACAGTTTAAATACTTGAAAACGGTGTTTTGTATGCTTTTGCATGCTTAAAACAGCATTTTTATCTTGCTTTCACCAACATTAGCTATTATACACGACAGAAACATGAACATGACAATTTAAATACTTGAAAGCAGCATTTTGTATGTTTTTGCAAGCTGAAAACAGCTATTTAATCTTGATTTTGCAAACATAAGCCATTACATACGACATATACATGGATGTGACAGTTTAAATACTTGAAAACGGTGTTTTGTATGCTTTTGCATGCTTAAAACAGCATTTTTGTCTTGCTTTCACCAACATTAGCTATTATACACGACAGAAACATGAATATGACAGTTTAAATACTTGAAAACAGCATTTTGTATGTTTTTGCAAGCTGAAAACAGCTATTTTATCTTGATTTTGCAAACATAAGCCATCACACATGACATATACATGAATATGACAGTTTAAATACTTGAAAACGGTGTTTTGTATGCTTTTGCATGCTTAAAACAACATTTATATCTTGATTTCACCAACATTAGCCATTACACACGACATATACCTGAATATGACAATTTAAATACTTGAAAACAGCATTTTGTATGTTTTTGCAAGCTGAAAACAGCTATTTTATCTTGATTTTGCAAACATAAGCCATTACACACGACATATACATGAATATGACAGTTTAAATACTTAAAAACGGTGTTTTGTATGCTTTTGCATGCTTAAAACTGTATTTTTATCTTGCTTTCACCAACATTAGCTATTATACACGACAGAAACATGAATATGACAGTTTAAATACTTGAAAACAGCATTTTGTATGTTTTTTCAAGCTGAAAACAGCTATTTTATCTTAATTTTGTAAACATAAGCCATCACACACGACATATACATGAATATGACAGTTTAAATACTTGAACACGGTGTTTTGTATACTTTTGCATGCTTAAAACAGCATTTTTATCTTGATTTTACCAACATTAGCCATTACACACGACATATACCTGAATATGACAATTTAAATACTTGAAAACAGCATTTTGTATGTTTTTGCAAGCTGAAAACAGCTATTTTATCTTGATTTTGCAAACATAAGCCATAACACACGACATATACATGAATATGACAGTTTAAATACTTCAAAACGGTGTTTTGTATGCTTTTGCATGCTTAAAACAGCATTTTTAACTTGCTTTCACCAACATTAGCTATTATACATGACACAAACATGAATATGACAATTTTAATACTTGAAAACAGCATTTTGTATGTTTATGCAAGTTGAAAACAGCTATTTTATCTTGATTTTGCAAACATAAGCCATTACACACACCATATATATTGAATATGGCAGTTTAAATACTTGAAAACGGTGTTTTGTATGCTTTTGCATGCTTAAAACAGCATTTTTATCTTGCTTTCACCAACATTAGCTATTATACATAACAGAAACATGAATATGACAATTAAAATACATGAAAACAGCATTTTGTATGTTTTTGCAAGCTGAAAACAGCTATTTTATCTTGATTTTGAAAACATAAGCCATAACACACGACATATACATAAATATGACAGTTTAAATACTTGAAAACGGTGTTTCGTATGCTTTTGCATGCTTAAAACAGCATTTTTATCTTGCTTTCACAAACATTAGCTATTATACATGACAGAAACATCAATATGACAGTTTAAATACTTGAAAACAGCATTTTGTATGTTTTTGCAAGATGAAAACAGCTATTTTATCTTGATTTTTCAAACATAAGCTGTTACACACGACATATATATGAATATGACAGTTTAAATACTTGAAAACGGTGTTTTGTATGCTTTTGCATGCTTAAAACAGCATTTTTGTCTTGCTTTCACCAACATTAGCTATTATACACGACAGAAACATGAATATGACAGTTTAAATACTTGAAAACGGTGTTTTGTATGCTTTTGCATGCTTAAAACAGCATTTTTATCTTGCTTTCACCAACATTAGCTATTATACACGACAGAAACATGAACATGACAATTTAAATACTTGAAAGCAGCATTTTGTATGTTTTTGCAAGCTGAAAACAGCTATTTAATCTTGATTTTGCAAACATAAGCATTACATACGACATATACATGGATGTGACAGTTTAAATACTTGAAAACGGTGTTTTGTATGCTTTTGCATGCTTAAAACAGCAGTTTTATCTTGCTTTCACAAACATTAGCTACTATACACGAAAGAAACATGAATATGACAGTTTATATACTTAAAAACAGCATTTTGTATGTTTTTGCAAGCTGAAAATAGACATTTTATCTTGATTTTGCAAAACTAAGCAATTACACACGACATATACATGAATATGACAGTTTAAATACTTGAAAACGGTGTTTTGTATGCTTTTGCATGCTTAAAACAGCATTTTTATCTTGTTTTCACCAACATTAGCTATTATACACGACAGAAACATGAATATGACAGTTTAAATACTTGAAAACAGCATTTTGTATGTTTTAGCAAGCTGAAAACAGTTATTTTTCTTGATTTTGCAAACATAAGCCATTACACACGACATATACATGAATATGACAGTTTAAATACTTGAAAACGGTGTTTTGTGTGCTTTTGCATGCTTAAAACAGCATTTTTATCTTGCTTTCACCAACATTAGCTATTATACACGACAGAAACATGAATATGACAATTTAAATACTTGAAAACAGCATTTTGTATGTTTTTGCAAGCTGAGAACAGCTATTTTATCTTGGTCTTTAAACATAAGCCATTACACACGACATATACATAAATATGACAGGTTAAATACGTGAAAACGGTGTTTTGTATTCTTTTGCATGCTTAAAACAGCATTTTTATCTTGCTTGCACCAACATTAGCTATTATACACGACAGAAACATGAATATGACAATTTAAATACTTGAAAACAGCATTTTGTATGTTTTTGCAAGCTGAAAACAGCTATTTTATCTTGATTTTGAAAACATAAGCCATTACACGCGACATATACATGAATATGACAGTTTAAATACATAAAAACGGTGTTTTGTATGCTTTTGCATTCCTAAAACCGCATTTTTATCTTGCTTTCACCAACATTAGCTATTATACACGACAGAAACATGAATATGACAATTTAAATACTTGAAAACAGCATTTTGTATGTTTTTTCTAGCTGAAAACAGCTATTTTATCTTGATTTTTCAAACATAAGCCATTACACACGACATATACATGAATATGACAGTTTAAATACTTGAAAACAGCATTTTGTATGTTTTTGCAAGCTGAAAACTGCTATTTTATCTTGATTTTGCAAACATAAGCCATTACACACGACATATACATGAATATGACAGTTTAAATACTTGAAAACTGCATTTTGTATGTTTTTGCAAGCTGAAAACAGCTATTTTATCTTGATTTTGCAAACATAAGCCATTACACACGACAAATACATGAATATGACAGTTTAAATAATACTTGAAAACGGTGTTTTGTATGCTTTTGCATGCTTAAAACAGCATTTTTATCTTGCTTTCACCAACTTTAGCCATTACACACGGCACATACATGAATATGACAATTTAAATACTTAAAAACAGCATTTTGTATGTTTTTGCAAGCTGAAAAAATCTATTTTATCTTGATTTTGCAAACATAAGCCATTACACACGACATATACATGAATATGACTGTTTAAATACTTGAAAACGGTGTTTTGTATGCTTTTGCACGCTTAAAACAGCATTTTTATCTTGCTTACACCAACATTAGGCATTATACACGACAGAAACATGAATATGACAGTTTAAATACTTGAAAACAGCATTTTGTATGTTTTTGCAAGCTGATAACAGCTATTTTATCTTGATTTTGCAAACATAAGCCATTACACACGACATATACATGAATATGACAGTTTATATACTTGAAAACGGTGTTTTGTATACTTTTGCATGCTTAAAAGAGCATTTTTATCTTGCTTTCACCAACATTAGCCATTATACACGACAAAAACATGAATATGACAGTTTAAATACTTAAAAACAGTGTTTTGTATGTTTTTGTAAGCTTAAAACCGCTATTTTATCTTGATTTTGCAAACATGAGCCATTATACGGGGCATATACATGAATATGACAGTTTAAATATTTGAGAACGGCATTTCGTATGCTTTTGCATGCTTAAAACAGCAATTTTATCTTGATTTTACCATTATAGCCATTATACACGAGAGAAACCTGAATATGACAGTTCAAATACTTGAAAACAGCATTTTGTATGTTTTTGCAAGCTGAAAACAGCTATTTTATCTTGATTTTGTAAACATAAGCCATTACGCACGACATATACATGAATATGACATTTTAAATACTTGAAAACGGCGTTTTGTATGCTTTTGCATGCTTAAAACAGCAATTTTATTTTGATTTCACCAACATTAGCCATTATACATGACAGAAACATGAATATGACAGTTTAAATACTTGGAAACAGCATTTTGTATGTTTTTGCAAGCTGAAAACAAACTATTTTATCTTGATTTTGCAAACATAAGCCATTACACACGACATATACATGAATATGACAATTTAAATACTTAAAAACGGCGTTTTGTATGCTTTTGCATGCTTAAAACAGCAATTTTATCCTGATAGCACCAACATTAGCCATTATACACGAAAGAAACATGAATATGACAGATTATATTCTTGAAAACAGCGTTTTTTTTGTTTTTGCAAGCTGAAAACAGCGTTTTGTTTGTTTTTGTAAGCTAAAAACAGCTATTTTATTTTCATTTCACAAACAATAGCCATTATACACGACAGAAACATGAATATGACAGTTTAAATACTTGAAAACAGCATTTTGTATATTTTTGCAAGCTGAAAACAGCTATTTTATCTTGATTTTGCAAACATAAGCCATTACACACGACATATACATGAATATGACAGTTTTAAATACTAAAAAACGGCGTATTGTATGATTTTGCATGCTTAAAACAGCAATTTTATCTTGATTTTCACCAACATTAGCCATTATACAAGACAGAAACATGAATATGACAGTTTAAATTCTTGAAAACAGCGTTTTGTTTTTGCAAGCTGAAAACAGCGTTTTGTTTGTTTTTGTAAGCTGAAAACAGCAATTTTATCTTGATTTCACCAACATTAGCCATTATACAAGACAGAAACATGAATATGACAGTTTAAATACTTGAAAACAGCATTTTGTATGTTTATGCAAGTTGAAAACAGCTATTTTATCTTGATTTTGCAACATAAGCCATTACACACACCATATATATTGAATATGGCAGTTTAAATACGTTGAAACGGTGTTTTGTATGCTTTTGCATGCTTAAAACAGCATTTTTATCTTGCTTTCACCAACATTAGCTATTATACATAACAGAAACATGAATATGACAATTAAAATACATGAAAACAGCATTTTGTATGTTTTTGCAAGCTGAAAACAGCTATTTTATCTTGATTTGAAAACATAAGCCATAACACACGACATATACATAAATATGACAGTTTAAATACTTGAAAACGGTGTTTCGTATGCTTTTGCATGCTTAAAACAGCATTTTTATCTTGCTTTCACAAACATTAGCTATTATACATGACAGAAACATCAATATGACAGTTTAAATACTTGAAAACAGCATTTTGTATGTTTTTGCAAGATGAAAACAGCTATTTTATCTTGATTTTTCAAACATAAGCTGTTACACACGACATATATATGAATATGACAGTTTAAATACTTGAAAACGGTGTTTTGTATGCTTTTGCATGCTTAAAACAGCATTTTTGTCTTGCTTTCACCAACATTAGCTATTATACAC
>CAWWDY010001884.1:0-42044 GCA_963942605.1 Poecilus cupreus
AACAGCAATTTTATCGTCATTTCTCATAAATCGCCGTTTCACACGAAAGAAACATGAATTTGTCAGTTTGAATAGTTCAAAACAGCGTTTTTCTATGTTTTTGCAAGTTTAAAACAGCAATTTTAGCGTCATTTCTCATAAATCGCCGTTTCACACGAAAGAAACATGAATTTGTCAGTTTGAATAGTTAAAAACAGCGTTTATCTATGTTTTTCCATGTTTAAAACAGCAATTTTATCGTCATTTCTCATAAATCGCCGTTTCACACGAAAGAAACATGAATTTGTCAGTTTGAATAGTTGAAAACAGCGTTTTTCTATGTTTTTGCAAGTTTAAAACAGCAATTTTATCGTCATTTCTCATAAATCGCCGTTTCACACGAAAGAAACATGAATTTGTCAGTTTGAATAGTTAAAAACAGCGTTTTTCTATGTTTTTGCAAGTTTAAAACAGCAATTTTATCGTCATTTCTCATAAATCGCCGTTTCACACGAAAGAAACATGAATTTATCAGTTTGAATAGTAAAAAACAGCGTTTTTCTATGTTTTTGCAAGTTTAAAACAGCAATTTTATCGTCATTTCTCATAAATCGCCGTTTTACACGAAAGAAACATGAATTTGTCAGTTTGAATAGTTCAAAACAGCATTTTTCTATGTTTTTGCAAGTTTAAAACAGCAATTTTATCGTCATTTCTCATAAATCGCCGTTTCACACGAAAAAAACATGAAATTGTCAGTTTGAATAGTTAAAAACAGCGTTTTTCTATGTTTTTGCAAGTTTAAAACAGCAATTTTATCGTCATTTCTCATAAATCGCCGTTTCACACGAAAGAAACATGAATTTGTCAGTTTGAATAGTTCAAAACAGTGTTTTTATATGTTTTTTCATGTTTAAAACAGCAATTTTATCGTCATTTCTCATAAATCGCCGTTTCACTTGAAAAAAACATGAATTTGTCAGTTTAAATAGTTCAAAACAGAGTTTTTCTATGTTTTTGCAAGTTTAAAACAACAGTTTTATCGTGATTTCACAAAAATCCACCGTTTCGAACGAAAGAAACCTGAATTTATCAGTTTGAATAGTTAAAAACAGCGTTTTTCTATGTTTTTGCAAGTTTAAAACAGCAATTTTATCGTCATTTCTCATAAATCGCCGTTTCACACGAAAGAAACATGAATTTATCAGTTTGAATAGTTAAAAACAGCGTTTTTCTATGTTTTTGCAAGTTTAAAACAGCAATTTTATCGTCATTTCTCATAAATCGCCGTTTCACACGAAAGAAACATGAATTTATCAGTTTGAATAGTTCAAAACAGCGTTTTTATATGTTTTTGCAAGTTTAAAACAGCAGTTTTATCGTGATTTCACAAAAATCCACCGTTTTGAACGAAAGAAACCTGAATTTATCAGTTTGAATAGTTAAAAACAGCGTTTTTCTATGTTTTTGCAAGTTTAAAACAGCAATTTTATCGTCATTTCTCATAAATCGCCGTTTTACACGAAAGAAACATGAATTTATCAGTTTGAATAGTTAAAAACAGCGTTTTTCTATGTTTTTGCAAGTTTAAAACAGCAATTTTATCGCCATTTCTCATAAATCGCCGTTTCACACGAAAGAAACATGAATTTGTCAGTTTAAATAGTTCAAAACAGCGTTTTTCTATGTTTTTGCAAGTTTAAAACAGCAATTTTAGCGTCATTTCTCATAAATCGCCGTTTCACACGAAAGAAACATGAATTTGTCAGTTTGAATAGTTAAAAACAGCGTTTTTCTATGTTTTTGCAAGTTTAAAACAGCAATTTTATCGTCATTTCTCATAAATCGCCGTTTCACACGAAAGAAACATGAATTTATCAGTTTGAATAGTAAAAAACAGCGTTTTTCTATGTTTTTGCAAGTTTAAAACAGCAATTTTATCGTCATTTCTCATAAATCGCCGTTTTACACGAAAGAAACATGAATTTGTCAGTTTGAATAGTTCAAAACAGCGTTTTTCTATGTTTTTGCAAGTTTAAAACAGCAATTTTATCGTCATTTCTCATAAATCGCCGTTTCACACGAAAAAAACATGAAATTGTCAGTTTGAATAGTTAAAAACAGCGTTTTTCTATGTTTTTGCAAGTTTAAAACAGCAATTTTATCGTCATTTCTCATAAATCGCCGTTTCACACGAAAGAAACATGAATTTGTCAGTTTGAATAGTTCAAAACAGTGTTTTTATATGTTTTTTCATGTTTAAAACAGCAATTTTATCGTCATTTCTCATAAATCGCCGTTTCACTTGAAAAAAACATGAATTTGTCAGTTTAAATAGTTCAAAACAGAGTTTTTCTATGTTTTTGCAAGTTTAAAACAACAGTTTTATCGTGATTTCACAAAAATCCACCGTTTCGAACGAAAGAAACCTGAATTTATCAGTTTGAATAGTTAAAAACAGCGTTTTTCTATGTTTTTGCAAGTTTAAAACAGCAATTTTATCGTCATTTCTCATAAATCGCCGTTTCACACGAAAGAAACATGAATTTATCAGTTTGAATAGTTAAAAACAGCGTTTTTCTATGTTTTTGCAAGTTTAAAACAGCAATTTTATCGTCATTTCTCATAAATCGCCGTTTCACACGAAAGAAACATGAATTTATCAGTTTGAATAGTTCAAAACAGCGTTTTTATATGTTTTTGCAAGTTTAAAACAGCAGTTTTATCGTGATTTCACAAAAATCCACCGTTTTGAACGAAAGAAACCTGAATTTATCAGTTTGAATAGTTAAAAACAGCGTTTTTCTATGTTTTTGCAAGTTTAAAACAGCAATTTTATCGTCATTTCTCATAAATCGCCGTTTTACACGAAAGAAACATGAATTTATCAGTTTGAATAGTTAAAAACAGCGTTTTTCTATGTTTTTGCAAGTTTAAAACAGCAATTTTATCGCCATTTCTCATAAATCGCCGTTTCACACGAAAGAAACATGAATTTGTCAGTTTAAATAGTTCAAAACAGCGTTTTTCTATGTTTTTGCAAGTTTAAAACAGCAATTTTAGCGTCATTTCTCATAAATCGCCGTTTCACACGAAAGAAACATGAATTTGTCAGTTTGAATAGTTAAAAACAGCGTTTTTCTATGTTTTTGCAAGTTTAAAACAGCAATTTTATCGTCATTTCTCATAAATCGCCGTTTCACACGAAAGAAACATGAATTTATCAGTTTGAATAGTAAAAAACAGCGTTTTTCTATGTTTTTGCAAGTTTAAAACAGCAATTTTATCGTCATTTCTCATAAATCGCCGTTTTACACGAAAGAAACATGAATTTGTCAGTTTGAATAGTTCAAAACAGCGTTTTTCTATGTTTTTGCAAGTTTAAAACAGCAATTTTATCGTCATTTCTCATAAATCGCCGTTTCACACGAAAAAAACATGAAATTGTCAGTTTGAATAGTTAAAAACAGCGTTTTTCTATGTTTTTGCAAGTTTAAAACAGCAATTTTATCGTCATTTCTCATAAATCGCCGTTTCACACGAAAGAAACATGAATTTGTCAGTTTGAATAGTTCAAAACAGTGTTTTTATATGTTTTTTCATGTTTAAAACAGCAATTTTATCGTCATTTCTCATAAATCGCCGTTTCACTTGAAAAAAACATGAATTTGTCAGTTTAAATAGTTCAAAACAGAGTTTTTCTATGTTTTTGCAAGTTTAAAACAACAGTTTTATCGTGATTTCACAAAAATCCACCGTTTCGAACGAAAGAAACCTGAATTTATCAGTTTGAATAGTTAAAAACAGCGTTTTTCTATGTTTTTGCAAGTTTAAAACAGCAATTTTATCGTCATTTCTCATAAATCGCCGTTTCACACGAAAGAAACATGAATTTATCAGTTTGAATAGTTAAAAACAGCGTTTTTCTATGTTTTTGCAAGTTTAAAACAGCAATTTTATCGTCATTTCTCATAAATCGCCGTTTCACACGAAAGAAACATGAATTTATCAGTTTGAATAGTTCAAAACAGCGTTTTTATATGTTTTTGCAAGTTTAAAACAGCAGTTTTATCGTGATTTCACAAAAATCCACCGTTTTGAACGAAAGAAACCTGAATTTATCAGTTTGAATAGTTAAAAACAGCGTTTTTCTATGTTTTTGCAAGTTTAAAACAGCAATTTTATCGTCATTTCTCATAAATCGCCGTTTTACACGAAAGAAACATGAATTTATCAGTTTGAATAGTTAAAAACAGCGTTTTTCTATGTTTTTGCAAGTTTAAAACAGCAATTTTATCGTCATTTCTCATAAATCGCCGTTTCACACGAAAGAAACATGAATTTGTCAGTTTAAATAGTTCAAAACAGCGTTTTTCTATGTTTTTGCAAGTTTAAAACAGCAATTTTAGCGTCATTTCTCATAAATCGCCGTTTCACACGAAAGAAACATGAATTTGTCAGTTTGAATAGTTAAAAACAGCGTTTTTCTATGTTTTTGCAAGTTTAAAACAGCAATTTTATCGTCATTTCTCATAAATCGCCGTTTCACACGAAAGAAACATGAATTTATCAGTTTGAATAGTAAAAAACAGCGTTTTTCTATGTTTTTGCAAGTTTAAAACAGCAATTTTATCGTCATTTCTCATAAATCGCCGTTTCACACGAAAGAAACATGAATATGTCAGTTTGAATAGTTCAAAACAGCGTTTTTCTATGTTTTTGCAAGTTTAAAACAGCAATTTTATCGTCATTTCTCATAAATCGCCGTTTCACACGAAAGAAACATGAATTTGTCAGTTTGAATAGTTAAAAACAGCGTTTTTCTATGTTTTTTCATGTTTAAAACAGCAATTTTATCGTCATTTCTCATAAATCGCCGTTTCACACGAAAGAAACATGAATTTATCAGTTTGAATAGTTCAAAACAGAGTTTTTCTATGTTTTTGCAAGTTTAAAACAACAGTTTTATCGTGATTTCACAAAAATCCACCGTTTCGAACGAAAGAAACCTGAATTTATCAGTTTGAATAGTTAAAAACAGCGTTTTTCTATGTTTTTGCAAGTTTAAAACAGCAATTTTATCGTCATTTCTCATAAATCGCCGTTTCACACGAAAGAAACATGAATTTATCAGTTTGAATAGTTAAAAACAGCGTTTTTCTATGTTTTTGCAAGTTTAAAACAGCAATTTTATCGTCATTTCTCATAAATCGCCGTTTCACACGAAAGAAACATGAATTTATCAGTTTGAATAGTTCAAAACAGCGTTTTTATATGTTTTTGCAAGTTTAAAACAGCAGTTTTATCGTGATTTCAGAAAAATCCACCGTTTTGAACGAAAGAAACCTGAATTTATCAGTTTGAATAGTTGAAAACAGCGTTTTTCTATGTTTTTGAAAGTTTAAAACAGCAATTTTATCGTCATTTCTCATAAATCGCCGTTTCACACGAAAGAAACATGAATTTGTCAGTTTGAATAGTTCAAAACAGCGTTTTTCTATGTTTTTGCAAGTTTAAAACAGCAATTTTATCGTCATTTCTCATAAATCGCCGTTTCACACGAAAGAAACATGAATTTGTCAGTTTGAATAGTTCAAAACAGCGTTTTTCTATGTTTTTTCATGTTTAAAACAGCAATTTTATCGTCATTTCTCATAAATCGCCGTTTCACACGAAAAAAACATGAATTTGTCAGTTTGAATAGTTAAAAACAGCGTTTTTCTATGTTTTTGCAAGTTTAAAACAGCAATTTTATCGTCATTTCTCATAAATCGCCGTTTCACACGAAAGAAACATGAATTTGTCAGTTTGAATAGTTCAATACAGCGTTTTTCTATGTTTTTCATGTTTAAAACAGCAATTTTATCGTCATTTCTCATAAATCGCCGTTTCACACGAAAGAAACATGAATTTGTCAGTTTGAATAGTTCAAAACAGCGTTTTTCTATGTTTTTTCATGTTTAAAACAGCAATTTTATCGTCATTTCTCATAAATCGCCGTTTCACACGAAAAAAACATGAATTTGTCAGTTTGAATAGTTAAAAACAGCGTTTTTCTATGTTTTTTCATGTTTAAAACAGCAATTTTATCGTCATTTCTCATAAATCGCCGTTTCACACGAAAAAAACATGAATTTGTCAGTTTGAATAGTTAAAAACAGCGTTTTTCTATGTTTTTGCAAGTTTAAAACAGCAATTTTATCGTCATTTTTCATAAATCGCCGTTTCACACGAAAGAAACATGAACTTGTCAGTTTGAATAGTTCAAAACAGCGTTTTTCTATGTTTTTTCATGTTTAAAACAGCAATTTTATCGTCATTTCTCATAAATCGCCGTTTCACACAAAAAAAAACATGAATTTGTCAGTTTGAATAGTTAAAAACAGCGTTTTTCTATGTTTTTTCATGTTTAAAACAGCAATTTTATCGTCATTTCTCATAAATCGCCGTTTCACACGAAAGAAACATGAATTTATCAGTTTGAATAGTTCAAAACAGAGTTTTTCTATGTTTTTGCAAGTTTAAAACAACAGTTTTATCGTGATTTCACAAAAATCCACCGTTTCGAACGAAAGAAACCTGAATTTATCAGTTTGAATAGTTAAAAACAGCGTTTTTCTATGTTTTTGCAAGTTTAAAACAGCAATTTTATCGTCATTTCTCATAAATCGCCGTTTCACACGAAAGAAACATGAATTTGTCAGTTTGAATAGTTGAAAACAGCGTTTTTCTATGTTTTTGCAAGTTTAAAACAGCAATTTTATCGTCATTTCTCATAAATCGCCGTTTCACACGAAAGAAACATGAATTTGTCAGTTTGAATAGTTAAAAACAGCGTTTTTCTATGTTTTTGCAAGTTTAAAACAGCAATTTTATCGTCATTTCTCATAAATCGCCGTTTCACACGAAAGAAACATGAATTTATCAGTTTGAATAGTAAAAAACAGCGTTTTTCTATATTTTTGCAAGTTTAAAACAGCAATTTTATCGTCATTTCTCATAAATCGCCGTTTCACACGAAAGAAACATGAATTTGTCAGTTTGAATAGTTCAAAACAGCGTTTTTCTATGTTTTTGCAAGTTTAAAACAGCAATTTTATCGTCATTTCTCATAAATCGCCGTTTCACACGAAAGAAACATGAATTTGTCAGTTTGAATAGTTCAAAACAGCGTTTTTCTATGTTTTTTCATGTTTAAAACAGCAATTTTATCGTCATTTCTCATAAATCGCCGTTTCACACGAAAAAAACATGAATTTGTCAGTTTGAATAGTTAAAAACAGCGTTTTTCTATGTTTTTGCAAGTTTAAAACAGCAATTTTATCGTCATTTCTCATAAATCGCCGTTTCACACGAACGAAACATGAATTTGTCAGTTTGAATAGTTCAAAACAGCGTTTTTCTATGTTTTTTCATGTTTAAAACAGCAATTTTATCGTCATTTCTCATAAATCGCCGTTTCACACGAAAAAAACATGAATTTGTCAGTTTGAATAGTTCAAAACAGAGTTTTTCTATGTTTTTGCAAGTTTAAAACAACAGTTTTATCGTGATTTCACAAAAATCCACCGTTTCGAACGAAAGAAACCTGAATTTATCAGTTTGAATAGTTAAAAACAGCGTTTTTCTATGTTTTTGCAAGTTTAAAACAGCAATTTTATCGTCATTTCTCATAAATCGCCGTTTCACACGAAAGAAACATGAATTTATCAGTTTGAATAGTTAAAAACAGCGTTTTTCTATGTTTTTGCAAGTTTAAAACAGCAATTTTATCGTCATTTCTCATAAATCGCCGTTTCACACGAAAGAAACATGAATTTATCAGTTTGAATAGTTCAAAACAGCGTTTTTATATGTTTTTGCAAGTTTAAAACAGCAGTTTTATTGTGATTTCACAAAAATCCACCGTTTTGAACGAAAGAAACCTGAATTTATCAGTTTGAATAGTTAAAAACAGCGTTTTTCTATGTTTTTGCAAGTTTAAAACAGCAATTTTATCGTCATTTCTCATAAATCGCCGTTTCAAACGAAAGAAACATGAATTTATCAGTTTGAATAGTTAAAAACAGCGTTTTTCTATGTTTTTGCAAGTTTAAAACAGCAATTTTATCGTCATTTCTCATAAATCGCCGTTTCACACGAAAGAAACATGAATTTGTCAGTTTTAATAGTTCAAAACAGCGTTTTTCTATGTTTTTGCAAGTTTAAAACAGCAATTTTAGCGTCATTTCTCATAAATCGCCGTTTCACACGAAAGAAACATGAATTTGTCAGTTTGAATAGTTAAAAACAGCGTTTTTCTATGTTTTTGCAAGTTTAAAACAGCAATTTTATCGTCATTTCTCATAAATCGCCGTTTCACACGAAAGAAACATGAATTTATCAGTTTGAATAGTAAAAAACAGCGTTTTTCTATGTTTTTGCAAGTTTAAAACAGCAATTTTATCGTCATTTCTCATAAATCGCCGTTTCACACGAAAGAAACATGAATTTGTCAGTTTGAATAGTTCAAAACAGCGTTTTTCTATGTTTTTGCAAGTTTAAAACAGCAGTTTTATCGTGATTTCACAAAAATCCACCATTTTGAACGAAAGAAACCTGAATTTATCAGTTTGAATAGTTAAAAACAGCGTTTTTCTATGTTTTTGCAAGTTTAAAACAGCAATTTTATCGTCATTTCTCATAAATCGCCGTTTCTCACGAAAGAAAAATAAATTTATCAGTTTGAATAGTTAAAAACAGCGTTTTTCTATGTTTTTGCAAGTTTAAAACAGCAATTTTATCGTCATTTCTCATAAATCGCCGTTTCACACGAAAGAAACATGAATTTGTCAGTTTGAATAGTTCAAAACAGCGTTTTTCTATGTTTTTGCAAGTTTAAAACAGCAATTTTAGCGTCATTTCTCATAAATCGCCGTTTCACACGAAAGAAACATGAATTTGTCAGTTTGAATAGTTCAAAACAGCGTTTATCTATGTTTTTTCATGTTTAAAACAGCAATTTTATCGTCATTTCTCATAAATCGCCGTTTCACACGAAAGAAACATGAATTTGTCAGTTTGAATAGTTGAAAACAGCGTTTTTCTATGTTTTTGCAAGTTTAAAACAGCAATTTTATCGTCATTTCTCATAAATCGCCGTTTCACACGAAAGAAACATGAATTTGTCAGTTTGAATAGTTCAAAACAGCGTTTTTCTATGTTTTTGCAAGTTTAAAACAGCAATTTTATCGTCATTTCTCATAAGTCGCCGTTTCACACGAAAGAAACATGAATTTGTCAGTTTGAATAGTTCAAAACAGCGTTTTTCTATGTTTTTTCATGTTTAAAACAGCAATTTTATCGTCATTTCTCATAAATCGCCGTTTCACACGAAAGAAACATGAATTTGTCAGTTTTAATAGTTCAAAACAGCGTTTTTCTATGTTTTTGCAAGTTTAAAACAGCAATTTTAGCGTCATTTCTCATAAATCGCCGTTTCACACGAAAGAAACATGAATTTGTCAGTTTGAATAGTTAAAAACAGCGTTTTTCTATGTTTTTGCAAGTTTAAAACAGCAATTTTATCGTCATTTCTCATAAATCGCCGTTTCACACGAAAGAAACATGAATTTATCAGTTTGAATAGTAAAAAACAGCGTTTTTCTATGTTTTTGCAAGTTTAAAACAGCAATTTTATCGTCATTTCTCATAAATCGCCGTTTCACACGAAAGAAACATGAATTTGTCAGTTTGAATAGTTCAAAACAGCGTTTTTCTATGTTTTTGCAAGTTTAAAACAGCAGTTTTATCGTGATTTCACAAAAATCCACCATTTTGAACGAAAGAAACCTGAATTTATCAGTTTGAATAGTTAAAAACAGCGTTTTTCTATGTTTTTGCAAGTTTAAAACAGCAATTTTATCGTCATTTCTCATAAATCGCCGTTTCACACGAAAGAAAAATAAATTTATCAGTTTGAATAGTTAAAAACAGCGTTTTTCTATGTTTTTGCAAGTTTAAAACAGCAATTTTATCGTCATTTCTCAAAAATCGCCGTTTCACACGAAAGAAACATGAATTTGTCAGTTTGAATAGTTCAAAACAGCGTTTTTCTATGTTTTTGCAAGTTTAAAACAGCAATTTTAGCGTCATTTCTCATAAATCGCCGTTTCACACGAAAGAAACATGAATTTGTCAGTTTGAATAGTTCAAAACAGCGTTTATCTATGTTTTTTCATGTTTAAAACAGCAATTTTATCGTCATTTCTCATAAATCGCCGTTTCACACGAAAGAAACATGAATTTGTCAGTTTGAATAGTTGAAAACAGCGTTTTTCTATGTTTTTGCAAGTTTAAAACAGCAATTTTATCGTCATTTCTCATAAATCGCCGTTTCACACGAAAGAAACATGAATTTGTCAGTTTGAATAGTTCAAAACAGCGTTTTTCTATGTTTTTGCAAGTTTAAAACAGCAATTTTATCGTCATTTCTCATAAGTCGCCGTTTCACACGAAAGAAACATGAATTTGTCAGTTTGAATAGTTCAAAACAGCGTTTTTCTATGTTTTTTCATGTTTAAAACAGCAATTTTATCGTCATTTCTCATAAATCGCCGTTTCACACGAAAAAAACATGAATTTGTCAGTTTGAATAGTTAAAAACAGCGTTTTCTATGTTTTTGCAAGTTTAAAACAGCAATTTTATCGTCATTTCTCATAAATCGCCGTTTCACACGAAAGAAACATGAATTTGTCAGTTTGAATAGTTCAAAACAGCGTTTTTCTATGTTTTTTCATGTTTAAAACAGCAATTTTATCGTCATTTCTCATAAATCGCCGTTTCACACGAAAAAAACATGAATTTGTCAGTTTGAATAGTTAAAAACAGCGTTTTTCTATGTTTTTTCATGTTTAAAACAGCAATTTTATCGTCATTTCTCATAAATCGCCGTTTCACACGAAAGAAACATAAATTTATCAGTTTGAATAGTTCAAAACAGAGTTTTTCTATGTTTTTGCAAGTTTAAAACAACAGTTTTATCGTGATTTCACAAAAATCCACCGTTTCGAACGAAAGAAACCTGAATTTATTAGTTTGAATAGTTAAAAAAGCGTTTTTCTATGTTTTTGCAAGTTTAAAACAGCAATTTTATCGTCATTTCTCATAAATCGCCCGTTTCACACGAAAGAACCATGAATTTATCAGTTTGAATAGTTAAAAACAGCGTTTTTCTATGTTTTTGCAAGTTTAAAACAGCAATTTTATCGTCATTTCTCATAAATCGCCGTTTCACACGAAAGAAACATGAATTTATCAGTTTGAATAGTTCAAAACAGCGTTTTTATATGTTTTTGCAAGTTTAAACAGCAGTTTTATCGTGATTTCACAAAAATCCACCGTTTTGAACGAAAGAAACCTGAATTTATCAGTTTGAATAGTTAAAAACAGCGTTTTTCTATGTTTTTGGCAAGTTTAAAACAGCAATTTTATCGTCATTTTCTCATAAATCGCCGTTTCACACGAAAGAAACATGAATTTATCAGTTTGAATAGTTAAAAACAGCGTTTTTCTATGTTTTTTGCAAGTTTAAAACAGCAATTTTATCGTCATTTCTCATAAATCGCCGTTTTACCCGAAAGAAACATGACATTTGTCAGTTTGAATAGTTCAAACAGCGTTTTTCTATGGTTTTGCAAGTTAAAACAGCAATTTTAGCGTCATTTCTCATAAATCGCCGTTTCACACGAAAGAAACATGAATTTGTCAGTTTGAATAGTTCAAAACAGCGTTTATCTATGTTTTTCATGTTTAAAACAGCAATTTTATCGTCATTTCTCATAAATCGCCGTTTCACACGAAAGAAACATGAATTTGTCAGTTTGAATAGTTGAAAACAGCGTTTTTCTATGTTTTTGCAAGTTTAAAACAGCAATTTTATCGTCATTTCTCATAAATCGCCGTTTCACACGAAAGAACACATGAATTTATCAGTTTGAATAGTTCAAAACAGCGTTTTTATATGTTTTTGCAAGTTTAAAACAGCAGTTTTATCGTGATTTCACAAAAATCCACCGTTTTGAACGAAAGAAACCTGAATTTATCAGTTTGAATAGTTAAAAACAGCGTTTTTCTATGTTTTTGCAAGTTAAAACAGCAATTTTATCGTCATTTCTCATAAATCGCCGTTTCACACGAAAGAAACATGAATTTGTCAGTTTGAATAGTTAAAAACAGCGTTTTTCTATGTTTTTGCAAGTTTAAAACAGCAATTTTATCGTCATTTCTCATAAATCGCCGTTTCACACGAAAGAAACATGAATTTATCAGTTTGAATAGTAAAAAACAGCGTTTTTCTATGTTTTTGCAAGTTTAAAACAGCAATTTTATCGTCATTTCTCATAAATCGCCGTTTCACACGAAAGAAACATAAATTTATCAGTTTGAATAGTTAAAAACAGCGTTTTTCTATGTTTTTGCAAGTTTAAAACAGCAATTTTATCGTCATTTCTCATAAATCGCCGTTTCACACGAAAGAACATGAATTGTCAGTTTGAATAGTTCAAAACAGCGTTTTTCTATGTTTTTGCAAGTTTAAACAGCAATTTTAGCGTCATTTCTCATAAATCGCCTTTTCACACGAAAGAAACATGAATTTGTCAGTTTGAATAGTTCAAAACAGCGTTATCTATGTTTTTTCATGTTTAAAACAGCAATTTATCGTCATTTCTCATAAATCGCCGTTTCATACGAAAGAAACATGAATTTGTCAGTTTGAAGTAGTTGAAAACAGCGTTTTTCTATGTTTTTGCAAGTTTAAAACAGCAATTTTATCGTCATTTCTCATAAATCGCCGTTTCACACGAAAGAAACATGAATTTATCAGTTTGAATAGTTAAAAACAGCGTTTTTATATGTTTTTGCAAGTTTAAAACAGCAGTTTTATCGTGATTTCACAAAAATCCCACCGTTTTGAACGAAAGAAACCTGAATTTATCAGTTTGAATAGTTAAAAACAGCGTTTTTCTATGTTTTTGCAAGTTTAAAACAGCAATTTTATCGTCATTTCTCATAAATCGCCGTTCACACGAAAGAAACATGAATTTGTCAGTTTGAATAGTTCAAAACAGCGTTTTTCTATGTTTTTGCAAGTTTAAACAGCAATTTTATCGTCATTTCTCATAAATCGCCGTTTCACACGAAAGAAACATGAATTTGTCAGTTTGAATAGTTCAAAACAGCGTTTTTCTATGTTTTTTCATGTTTAAAACAGCAATTTTATCGTCATTTCTCATAAATCGCCGTTTCACACGAAAAAAACATGAATTTGTCAGTTTGAATAGTTAAAAACAGCGTTTTTCTATGTTTTTGCAAGTTTAAAACAGCAATTTTATCGTCATTTCTCATAAATCGCCGTTTTACACGAAAGTAACATGAATTTGTCAGTTTGAATAGTTCAAAACAGCGTTTTTCTATGTTTTTTCATGTTTAAAACAGCAATTTTATCGTCATTTCTCATAAATCGCCGTTTCACACGAAAAAAACATGAATTTGTCAGTTTGAATAGTTAAAAACAGCGTTTTTCTATGTTTTTTCATGTTTAAAACAGCAATTTTATCGTCATTTCTCATAAATCGCCGTTTCACTACGAAAGAAACATGAATTTATCAGTATGAACAGTTCAAAACAGAGTTTTTCTATGTTTTGCAAGTTTAAAACAACAGTTTTATCGTGATTTCACAAAAATCCACCGTTTCGAACGAAAGAAACCTGAATTTATCAGTTTGAATAGTAAAAACAGCGTTTTTCTATGTTTTTGCAAGTTTAAAACAGCAATTTTATCGTCATTTCTCATAAATCGCCGTTTCACACGAAAGAAACATGAATTTATCAGTTTAAATAGTTAAAAACAGCGGTTTTTCTATGTTTTTGCAAGTTTAAAACAGCAATTTTATCGTCATTTCTCATAAATCGCCGTTTCACACGAAAGAAACATGAATTTATCAGTTTGAATAGTTCAAAACAGCGTTTTTATATGTTTTTGCAAGTTTAAAACAGCAGTTTTATCGTGATTTCACAAAAATTTACCGTTTTGAACGAAAGAAACCTGAATTTATCAGTTTGAATAGTTAAAAACAGCGTTTTTCTATGTTTTTGCAAGTTTAAAAAACAGCAATTTTATCGTCATTTCTCATAAATCGCCGTTTCACTCGAAAAAACATGAATTTGTCAGTTTGAATAGTTAAAACAGCGTTTTTCTATGTTTTTTCATGGTTAAAAACAGCAATTTTATCGTCACTTCTCATAAATCGCCGTTTCACACGAAAGAACATGAATTTATCAGTTTGAATATTTAAAACAGAGTTTTTCTATGTTTTGCAAGTTTAAAACAACAGTTTTATCGTGATTTCACAAAAATCCAGCGTTTCGAACTAAAGAAACCTGAATTTATCAGTTTGAATAGTTAAAAACAGCGTTTTTCTATGTTTTTGCAAGTTTAAAACAGCAATTTTATCGTCATTTCTCATAAATCGCCGTTTCACACGAAAGAAACATGAATTTGTCAGTTTGAATAGTTCAAAACCAGCGTTTTTCTTTGTTTTTGCAAGTTTAAAACAGCATTTTAGCGTCATTTCTTATAAATCGCCGTTTCACACGAAAGAAACATGAATTTGTCAGTTTGAATAGTTCAAAAAACAGCGTTTATCTATGTTTTTTCATGTTTAAAACAGCAATTTTATCGTCATTTCTCATAAAATCGCCGTTTTACACGAAAGAAACATGAATTTGTTAGTTTGAATAGTTGAAAACAGCGTTTTTCTATGTTTTTGCAAGTTTAAAACCGTAATTTTATCGTCATTTCTCATAAATCGCCGTTTCACACGAAAGAAACATGAATTTGTCAGTTTGAATAGTTAAAAAACAGCGTTTTTCTATGTTTTTGCAAGTTAAAACAGCAATTTTATCGTCATTTCTCATAAATCGCCGTTTCACACGAAAGAAACATGAATTTATCAGTTTGAATAGTAAAAAACAGCGTTTTTCTATGTTTTTGCAAGTTTAAAACAGCAATTTTATCGTCATTTCTCATAAATCGCCGTTTCACACGAAAGAAACATGAATTTGTCAGTTTTAGTAGTTCAAAACAGCGTTTTTCTATGTTTTTGCAAGTTTAAAACAGCAATTTTATCGTCATTTCTCATAAATCGCCGTTTCACACGAAAGAAACATGAATTTGTCAGTTTGAATAGTTCAAAACAGCGTTTTTCTATGTTTTTTATGTTTAAAACAGCAATTTTATCGTCATTTCTCATAAATCGCCGTTTCACACGAAAAAAACATGAATTTGTCAGTTTGAATAGTTAAAAACAGCGTTTTTCTATGTTTTTTCATGTTTAAAACAGCAATTTTATCGTCATTTCTCATAAATCGCCGTTTCACACGAAAGAAACATGAATTTATCAGTTTGAATAGTTCAAAACAGAGTTTTTCTATGTTTTTGCAAGTTTAAAACAACAGTTTTATCGTGATTTCACAAAAATCCAGCGTTTCGAACGAAAGAAACCTGAATTTATCAGTTTGAATAGTTAAAAACAGCGTTTTTCTATGTTTTTGCAAGTTTAAAACAGCAATTTTATCGTCTTTTCTCATAAATCGCCGTTTCACACGAAAGAAACATGAATTTATCAGTTTGAATAGTTAAAAACAGCGTTTTTCTATGTTTTTGCAAGTTTAAAACAGCAATTTTATCGTCATTTCTTATAAATCGCCGTTTCACACGAAAGAAACATGAATTTATCAGTTTGAATAGTTCAAAACAGCGTTTTTATATGTTTTTGCAAGTTTAAAACAGCAGTTTTATCGTGAATTCACAAAAATCCACCGTTTTAAACGAAAGAAACCTGAATTTATCAGTTTGAATAGTTAAAAACAGCGTTTTTCTATGTTTTTGCAAGTTTAAAACAGCAATTTTATCGTCATTTCTCATAAATCGCCGTTTCACACGAAAGAAACATGAATTTATTAGTTTGAATAGTTAAAAACAGCGTTTTTCTATGTTTTTGCAAGTTTAAAACAGCAATTTTATCGTCATTTCTCATAAATCGCCGTTTCACACGAAAGAAACATGAATTTGTCAGTTTGAATAGTTCAAAACAGTGTTTTTCTATGTTTTTGCAAGTTTAAAACAGCAATTTTATCGTCATTTCTCATAAATCGCCGTTTCACACGAAAGAAACATGAATTTGTCAGTTTGAATAGTTCAAAACAGCGTTTTTCTATGTTTTTTCATGTTTAAAACAGCAATTTTATCGTCATTTCTCATAAATCGCCGTTTCACACGAAAAAAACATGAATTTGTCAGTTTGAATAGTTAAAAACAGCGTTTTTCTATGTTTTTGCAAGTTTAAAACAGCAATTTTATCGTCATTTCTCATAAATCGCCGTTTCACACGAAAGAAACATGAATTTGTCAGTTTGAATAGTTCAAAACAGCGTTTTTCTATGTTTTTTCATGTTTAAAACAGCAATTTTATCGTCATTTCTCATAAATCGCCGTTTCACAAGAAAAAAACATGAATTTGTCAGTTTGAATAGTTAAAAACAGCGTTTTTCTATGTTTTTGCAAGTTTAAAACAGCAATTTTATCGTCATTTCTCATAAATCGCCGTTTCACACCAAAGAAACATGAATTTGTCAGTTTTAGTAGTTCAAAACAGCGTTTTTCTATGTTTTTGCAAGTTTAAAACAGCAATTTTATCGTCATTTCTCATAAATCGCGGTTTCACACGAAAGAAACATGAATTTGTCAGTTTGAATAGTTCAAAACAGCGTTTTTCTATGTTTTTTATGTTTAAAACAGCAATTTTATCGTCATTTCTCATAAATCGCCGTTACACACGAAAAAAACATGAATTTGTCAGTTTGAATAGTTAAAAACAGCGTTTTTCTATGTTTTTTCATGTTTAAAACAGCAATTTTATCGTCATTTCTCATAAATCGCCGTTTCACACGAAAGAAACATGAATTTATCAGTTTGAATAGTTCAAAACAGAGTTTTTCTATGTTTTTGCAAGTTTAAAACAACAGTTTTATCGTGATTTCACAAAAATCCAGCGTTTCGAACGAAAGAAACCTGAATTTATCAGTTTGAATAGTTAAAAACAGCGTTTTTCTATGTTTTTGCAAGTTTAAAACAGCAATTTTATCGTCATTTCTCATAAATCGCCGTTTCACACGAAAGAAACATGAATTTATCAGTTTGAATAGTTAAAAACAGCGTTTTTCTATGTTTTTTCAAGTTTAAAACAGCAATTTTATCGTCATTTCTCATAAATCGCCATTTCACACGAAAGAAACATGAATTTATCAGTTTGAATAGTTCAAAACAGCGTTTTTATATGTTTTTGCAAGTTTAAAACAGCAGTTTTATCGTGATTTCACAAAAATCCACCGTTTTTAACGAAAGAAACCTGAATTTATCAGTTTGAATAGTTAAAAACAGCGTTTTTCTATGTTTTTGCAAGTTTAAAACAGCAATTTTATCGTCATTTCTCATAAATCGCCGTTTCACACGAAAGAAACATGAATTTATCAGTTTGAATAGTTAAAAACAGCGTTTTTCTATGTTTTTGCAAGTTTAAAACAGCAATTTTATCGTCATTTCTCATAAATCGCTGTTTCACACGAAAGAAACATGAATTTGTCAGTTTGAATAGTTCAAAACAGTGTTTTACTATGTTTTTGCAAGTTTAAAACAGCAATTTTATCGTCATTTCTCATAAATCGCCGTTTCACACGAAAGAAACATGAATTTGTCAGTTTGAATAGTTCAAAACAGCGTTTTTCTATGTTTTTGCAAGTTTAAAACAGCAATTTTATCGTCATTTCTCATAAATCGCCGTTTCACACGAAAGAAACATGAATTTGTCAGTTTGAATAGTTCAAAACAGCGTTTTTCTATGTTTTTGCAAGTTTAAAACAGCAATTTTATCGTCATTTCTCAAAAATCGCAGTTTCACACGAAAGAAACATGAATTTGTCAGTTTGAATAGTTCAAAACAGCGTTTTTCTATGTTTTTGCAAGTTTAAAACAGCAATTTTATCGTCATTTCTCATAAATCGCCGTTTCACACGAAAGAAACATGAATTTGTCAGTTTGAATAGTTCAAAACAGCGTTTTTCTATGTTTTTTCATGTTTAAAACAGCAATTTTATCGTCATTTCTCATAAATCGCCGTTTCACACGAAAAAAACATGAATTTGTCAGTTTGAATAGTTAAAAACAGCGTTTTTCTATGTTTTTGCAAGTTTAAAACAGCAATTTTATCGTCATTTCTCATAAATCGCCGTTAACACGAAAGAAACATGAATTTGTCAGTTTGAATAGTTCAAAACAGCGTTTTTCTATGTTTTTTCATGTTTAAAACAGCAATTTTATCGTCATTTCTCATAAATCGCCGTTTCACACGAAAAAAACATGAATTTGTCAGTTTGAATAGTTAAAAACAGCGTTTTTCTATGTTTTTTCATGTTTAAAACAGCAATTTTATCGTCATTTCTCATAAATCGCCGTTTCACACGAAAGAAACATGAATTTGTCAGTTTGAATAGTTCAAAACAGCGTTTTTCTATGTTTTTTCATGTTTAAAACAGCAATTTTATCGTCATTTCTCATAAATCGCCGTTTCACACGAAAAAAACATGAATTTGTCAGTTTGAATAGTTAAAAACAGCGTTTTTCTATGTTTTTGCAAGTTTAAAACAGCAATTTTATCGTCATTTCTCATAAATCGCCGTTTCAAACGAAAGAAACATGAATTTGTCAGTTTTAGTAGTTCAAAACAGCGTTTTTCTATGTTTTTGCAAGTTTAAAACAGCAATTTTATCGTCATTTCTCATAAATCGCCGTTTCACACGAAAGAAACATGAATTTGTCAGTTTGAATAGTTCAAAACAGCGTTTTTCTATGTTTTTTATGTTTAAAACAGCAATTTTATCGTCATTTCTCATAAATCGCCGTTTCACACGAAAAAAACATGAATTTGTCAGTTTGAATAGTTAAAAACAGCGTTTTTCTATGTTTTTTCATGTTTAAAACAGCAATTTTATCGTCATTTCTCATAAATCGCCGTTTCACACGAAAGAAACATGAATTTATCAGTTTGAATAGTTCAAAACAGAGTTTTTCTATGTTTTTGCAAGTTTAAAACAACAGTTTTATCGTGATTTCACAAAAATCCAGCGTTTCGAACGAAAGAAACCTGAATTTATCAGTTTGAATAGTTAAAAACAGCGTTTTTCTATGTTTTTGCAAGTTTAAAACAGCAATTTTATCGTCATTTCTCATAAATCGCCGTTTCACACGAAAGAAACATGAATTTATCAGTTTGAATAGTTAAAAACAGCGTTTTTCTATGTTTTTGCAAGTTTAAAACAGCAATTTTATCGTCATTTCTCATAAATCGCCGTTTCACACGAAAGAAACATGAATTTATCAGTTTGAATAGTTCAAAACAGCGTTTTTATATGTTTTTGCAAGTTTAAAACAGCAGTTTTATCGTGATTTCACAAAAATCCACCGTTTTGAACGAAAGAAACCTGAATTTATCAGTTTGAATAGTTAAAAACAGCGTTTTTCTATGTTTTTGCAAGTTTAAAACAGCAATTTTATCGTCATTTCTCATAAATCGCCGTTTCACACGAAAGAAACATGAATTTATCAGTTTGAATAGTTAAAAACAGCGTTTTTCTATGTTTTTGCAAGTTTAAAACAGCAATTTTATCGTCATTTCTCATAAATCGCCGTTTCACACGAAAGAAACATGAATTTGTCAGTTTGAATAGTTCAAAACAGTGTTTTTCTATGTTTTTGCAAGTTTAAAACAGCAATTTTATCGTCATTTCTCATAAATCGCCGTTTCACACGAAAGAAACATGAATTTGTCAGTTTGAATAGTTCAAAACAGCGTTTTTCTATGTTTTTGCAAGTTTAAAACAGCAATTTTATCGTCATTTCTCATAAATCGCCGTTTCACACGAAAGAAACATGAATTTGTCAGTTTGAATAGTTCAAAACAGCGTTTTTCTATGTTTTTGCAAGTTTAAAACAGCAATTTTATCGTCATTTCTCAAAAATCGCCGTTTCACACGAAAGAAACATGAATTTGTCAGTTTGAATAGTTCAAAACAGCGTTTTTCTATGTTTTTGCAAGTTTAAAACAGCAATTTTATCGTCATTTCTCATAAATCGCCGTTTCACACGAAAGAAACATGAATTTGTCAGTTTGAATAGTTCAAAACAGCGTTTTTCTATGTTTTTTCATGTTTAAAACAGCAATTTTATCGTCATTTCTCATAAATCGCCGTTTCACACGAAAAAAACATGAATTTGTCAGTTTGAATAGTTAAAAACAGCGTTTTTCTATGTTTTTGCAAGTTTAAAACAGCAATTTTATCGTCATTTCTCATAAATCGCCGTTAACACGAAAGAAACATGAATTTGTCAGTTTGAATATTTCAAAACAGCGTTTTTCTATGTTTTTTCATGTTTAAAACAGCAATTTTATCGTCATTTCTCATAAATCGCCGTTTCACACGAAAAAAACATGAATTTGTCAGTTTGAATAGTTAAAAACAGCGTTTTTCTATGTTTTTTCATGTTTAAAACAGCAATTTTATCGTCATTTCTCATAAATCGCCGTTTCACACGAAAGAAACATGAATTTATCAGTTTGAATAGTTTAAAACAGAGTTTTTCTATGTTTTTGCAAGTTTAAAACAACAGTTTTATCGTGATTTCACAAAAATCCAGCGTTTCGAACGAAAGAAACCTGAATTTATCAGTTTGAATAGTTAAAAACAGCGTTTTTCTATGTTTTTGCAAGTTTAAAACAGCAATTTTATCGTCATTTCTCATAAATCGCCGTTTCACACGAAAGAAACATGAATTTATCAGTTTGAATAGTTAAAAACAGCGTTTTTCTATGTTTTTGCAAGTTTAAAACAGCAATTTTATCGTCATTTCTCATAAAACGCCGTTTCACACGAAAGAAACATGAATTTATCAGTTTAAATAGTTCAAATCAGCGTTTTTATATGTTTTTGCAAGTTTAAAACAGCAGTTTTATCGTGATTTCACAAAAATCCACCGTTTTGAACGAAAGAAACCTGAATTTATCAGTTTGAATAGTTAAAAACAGCGTTTTTCTATGTTTTTGCAAGTTTAAAACAGCAATTTTATCGTCATTTCTCATAAATCGCCGTTTCACACGAAAGAAACATGAATTTATCAGTTTGAATAGTTAAAAACAGCGTTTTTCTATGTTTTTTCAAGTTTAAAACAGCAATTTTATCGTCATTTCTCATAAATCGCCGTTTCACACGAAAGAAACATGAATTTATCAGTTTGAATAGTTCAAAACAGCGTTTTTATATGTTTTTGCAAGTTTAAAACAGCAGTTTTATCGTGATTTCACAAAAATCCACCGTTTTGAACGAAAGAAACCTGAATTTATCAGTTTGAATAGTTAAAAACAGCGTTTTTCTATGTTTTTGCAAGTTTAAAACAGCAATTTTATCGTCATTTCTCATAAATCGCCGTTTCACACGAAAGAAACATGAATTTATCAGTTTGAATAGTTAAAAACAGCGTTTTTCTATGTTTTTGCAAGTTTAAAACAGCAATTTTATCGTCATTTCTCATAAATCGCCGTTTCACACGAAAGAAACATGAATTTGTCAGTTTGAATAGTTCAAAACAGCGTTTTTCTATGTTTTTGCAAGTTTAAAACAGCAATTTTAGCGTCATTTCTCATAAATCGCCGTTTTACACGAAAGAAACATGAATTTGTCAGTTAGAATAGTTCAAAACAGCGTTTATCTATGTTTTTTCATGTTTAAAACAGCAATTTTATCGTCATTTCTCATAAATCGCCGTTTCACACGAAAGAAACATGAATTTATCAGTTTGAATAGTAAAAAACAGCGTTTTTCTATGTTTTTGCAAGTTTAAAACAGCAATTTTATAGTCATTTCTCATAAATCGCCGTTTCACACGAAAGAAACATGAATTTGTCAGTTTGAATAGTTCAAAACAGCGTTTTTCTATGTTTTTGCAAGTTTAAAACAGCAATTTTATCGTCATTTCTCATAAATCGCCGTTTCACACGAAAGAAACATGAATTTGTCAGTTTGAATAGTTCAAAACAGCGTTTTTCTATGTTTATTCATGTTTAAAACAGCAATTTTATCGTCATTTCTCATAAATCGCCGTTTCACACGAAAGAAACATGAATTTATCAGTTTGAATAGTTCAAAACAGAGTTTTTCTATGTTTTTGCAAGTTTAAAACAACAGTTTTATCGTGATTTCACAAAAATCCACCGTTTCGAACGTAAGAAACCTGAATTTATCAGTTTGAATAGTTAAAAACAGCGTTTTTCTATGTTTTTGCAAGTTTAAAACAGCAATTTTATCGTCATTTCTCATAAATCGCCGTTTCACACGAAAGAAACATGAATTTATCAGTTTGAATAGTTAAAAACAGCGTTTTTCTATGTTTTTGCAAGTTTAAAACAGCAATTTTATCGTCATTTCTCATAAATCGCCGTTTCACACGAAAGAAACATGAATTTATCAGTTTGAATAGTTCAAAACAGCGTTTTTATATGTTTTTGCAAGTTTAAAACAGCAGTTTTATCGTGATTTCACAAAAATCCACCGTTTTGAACGAAAGAAACCTGAATTTATCAGTTTGAATAGTTAAAAACAGCGTTTTTCTATGTTTTTGCAAGTTTAAAACAGCAATTTTATCGTCATTTCTCATAAATCGCCGTTTCACACGAAAGAAACATGAATTTATCAGTTTGAATAGTTAAAAACAGCGTTTTTCTATGTTTTTGCAAGTTTAAAACAGCAATTTTATCGTCATTTCTCATAAATCGCCGTTTCACACGAAAGAAACATGAATTTGTCAGTTTGAATAGTTCAAAACAGCGTTTTTCTATGTTTTTGCAAGTTTAAAACAGCAATTTTAGCGTCATTTCTCATAAATCGCCGTTTCACACGAAAGAAACATGAATTTGTCAGTTTGAATAGTTCAAAACAGCGTTTATCTATGTTTTTTCATGTTTAAAACAGCAATTTTATCGTCATTTCTCATAAATCGCCGTTTCACACGAAAGAAACATGAATTTGTCAGTTTGAATAGTTGAAAACAGCGTTTTTCTATGTTTTTGCAAGTTTAAAACAGATATTTTATCGTCATTTTTCATAAATCGCCGTTTCACACGAAAGAAACATGAATTTGTCAGTTTGAATAGTTAAAAACAGCGTTTTTCTATGTTTTTGCAAGTTTAAAACAGCAATTTTATCGTCATTTCTCATAAATCGCCGTTTCACACGAAAGAAACATGAATTTATCAGTTTGAATAGTTAAAAACAGCGTTTTTCTATGTTTTTGCAAGTTTAAAACAGCAATTTTATAGTCATTTCTCATAAATCGCCGTTTCACACGAAAGAAACATGAATTTATCAGTTTGAATAGTTCAAAACAGCGTTTTTATATGTTTTTGCAAGTTTAAAACAGCAGTTTTATCGTGATTTCACAAAAATCCACCGTTTTGAACGAAAGAAACCTGAATTTATCAGTTTGAATAGTTAAAAACAACGTTTTTCTATGTTTTTGCAAGTTTAAAACAGCAATTTTATCGTCATTTCTCATAAATCGCCGTTTCACACGAAAGAAACATGAATTTATCAGTTTGAATAGTTAAAAACAGCGTTTTTCTATGTTTTTGCAAGTTTAAAACAGCAATTTTATCGTCATTTCTCATAAATCGCCGTTTCACACGAAAGAAACATGAATTTGTCAGTTTGAATAGTTCAAAACCGCGTTTTTCTATGTTTTTGCAAGTTTAAAACAGCAATTTTATCGTCATTTCTCATAAATCGCCGTTTCACACGAAAGAAACATGAATTTGTCAGTTTGAATAGTTCAAAACAGCGTTTTTCTATGTTTTTGCAAGTTTAAAACAGCAATTTTATCGTCATTTCTCATAAATCGCCGTTTCACACGAAAGAAACATGAATTTGTCAGTTTGAATAGTTCAAAACAGCGTTTTTCTATGATTTTTCATGTTTAAAACAGCAATTTTATCGTCATTTCTCATAAATCGCCGTTTCACACGAAAAAAACATGAATTTGTCAGTTTGAATAGTTAAAAACAGCGTTTTTCTATGTTTTTGCAAGTTTAAAACAGCAATTTTATCGTCATTTCTCATAAATCGCCGTTTCACACGAAAGAAACATGAATTTGTCAGTTTGAGTAGTTCAAAACAGCGTTTTTCTATGTTTTTTCATGTTTAAAACAGCAATTTTATCGTCATTTCTCATAAATCGCCGTTTCACACGAAAAAAACATGAAATTGTCAGTTTGAATAGTTAAAAACAGCGTTTTTCTATGTTTTTTCATGTTTAAAACAGCAATTTTATCGTCATTTCTCATAAATCGCCGTTTCACACGAAAGAAACATGAATTTATCAGTTTAAATAGTTTAAAACAAAGTTTTTCTATGTTTTTGCAAGTTTAAAACAACAGTTTTATCGTGATTTCACAAAAATCCACCGTTTTGAACGAAAGAAACCTGAATTTATCAGTTTGAATAGTTAAAAACAGCGTTTTTCTATGTTTTTGCAAGTTTAAAACAGCAATTTTATCGTCATTTCTCATAAATCGCCGTTTCACACGAAAGAAACATGAATTTATCAGTTTGAATAGTTAAAAACAGCGTTTTTCTATGTTTTTGCAAGTTTAAAACAGCAATTTTATCGTCATTTCTCATAAATCGCCGTTTCACACGAAAGAAACATGAATTTGTCAGTTTGAATAGTTGAAAACAGCGTTTTTCTATGTTTTTGCAAGTTTAAAACAGCAATTTTATCGTCATTTCTCATAAATCGCCGTTTCACACGAAAGAAACATGAATTTGTCAGTTTGAATAGTTAAAAACAGCGTTTTTCTATGTTTTTGCAAGTTTAAAACAGCAATTTTATCGTCATTTCTCATAAATCGCCGTTTCACACGAAAGAAACATGAATTTATCAGTTTGAATAGTAAAAAACAGCGTTTTTCTATGTTTTTGCAAGTTTAAAACAGCAATTTTATCCTCATTTCTCATAAATCGCCGTTTCACACGAAAGAAACATGAATTTGTCAGTTTGAATAGTTCAAAACAGCGTTTTTCTATGTTTTTGCAAGTTTAAAACAGAAATTTTATCGTCATTTCTCATAAATCGCCGTTTCACACGAAAGAAACATGAATTTGTCAGTTTGAATAGTTCAAAACAGCGTTTTCCTATGTTTTTTCATGTTTAAAACAGCAATTTTATCGTCATTTCTCATAAATCGCCGTTTCACACGAAAAAAACATGAATTTGTCAGTTTGAATAGTTAAAAACAGCGTTTTTCTATGTTTTTTCATGTTTAAAACAGCAATTTTATCGTCATTTCTCATAAATCGCCGTTTCACACGAAAGAAACATAAATTTATCAGTTTGAATAGTTAAGAACAGCGTTTTTCTATGTTTTTGCAAGTTTAAAACAGCAATTTTATCGTCATTTCTCATAAATCGCCGTTTCACACGAAAGAAACATGAATTTATCAGTTTGAATAGTTAAAAACAGCGTTTTTCTATGTTTTTGCAAGTTTAAAACAGCAATTTTATCGTCATTTCTCATAAATCGCCGTTTCACACGAAAGAAACATGAATTTGTCAGTTTGAATAGTTCAAAACAGCGTTTTTCTATGTTTTTGCAAGTTTAAAACAGCAATTTTAGCGTCATTTCTCATAAATCGCCGTTTCACACGAAAGAAACATGAATTTGTCAGTTTGAATAGTTCAAAACAGCGTTTATCTATGTTTTTTCATGTTTAAAACAGCAATTTTATCGTCATTTCTCATAAATCGCCGTTTCACACGAAAGAAACATGAATTTATCAGTTTGAATAGTAAAAAACAACGTTTTTCTATGTTTTTGCAAGTTTAAAACAGCAATTTTATAGTCATTTCTCATAAATCGCCGTTTCACACGAAAGAAACATGAATTTGTCAGTTTGAATAGTTCAAAACAGCGTTTTTCTATGTTTTTGCAAGTTTAAAACAGCAATATAATCGTCATTTCTCATAAATCGCCGTTTTACACGAAAGAAACATGAATTTGTCAGTTTGAATAGTTCAAAACAGCGTTTTTCTATGTTTTTTCATGTTTAAAACAGCAATTTTATCGTCATTTCTCATAAATCGCCGTTTCACACGAAAGAAACATGAATTTATCAGTTTGAATAGTTCAAAACAGAGTTTTTCTATGTTTTTGCAAGTTTAAAACAACAGTTTTATCGTGATTTCACAAAAATCCACCGTTTCGAACGAAAGAAACCTGAATTTATCAGTTTGAATAGTTAAAAACAGCGTTTTTCTATGTTTTTGCAAGTTTAAAACAGCAATTTTATCGTCATTTCTCATAAATCGCCGTTTCACACGAAAGAAACATGAATTTATCAGTTTGAATAGTTAAAAACAGCGTTTTTCTATGTTTTTGCAAGTTTAAAACAGCAATTTTATCGTCATTTCTCATAAATCGCCGTTTCACACGAAAGAAACATGAATTTATCAGTTTGAATAGTTCAAAACAGCGTTTTTATATGTTTTTGCAAGTTTAAAACAGCAGTTTTATCGTGATTTCACAAAAATCCACCGTTTTGAACGAAAGAAACCTGAATTTATCAGTTTGAATAGTTAAAAACAGCGTTTTTCTATGTTTTTGCAAGTTTAAAACAGCAATTTTATCGTCATTTCTCATAAATCGCCGTTTCACACGAAAGAAACATGAATTTATTAGTTTGAATAGTTAAAAACAGCGTTTTTCTATGTTTTTGCAAGTTTAAAACAGCAATTTTATCGTCATTTCTCATAAATCGCCGTTTCACACGAAAGAAACATGAATTTGTCAGTTTGAATAGTTCAAAACAGCGTTTTTCTATGTTTTTGCAAGTTTAAAACAGCAATTTTAGCGTCATTTCTCATAAATCGCCGTTTCACACGAAAGAAACATGAATTTGTCAGTTTGAATAGTTCAAAACAGCGTTTATCTATGTTTTTTCATGTTTAAAACAGCAATTTAATCGTCATTTCTTATAAATCGCCGTTTCACACGAAAGAAACATGAATTTGTCAGTTTGAATAGTTGAAAACAGCGTTTTTCTATGTTTTTGCAAGTTTAAAACAAATATTTTATCGTCATTTTTCATAAATCGCCGTTTCACACGAAAGAAACATGAATTTGTCAGTTTGAATAGTTTAAAACAGAGTTTTTCTATGTTTTTGCAAGTTTAAAACAGCAATTTTATCGTCATTTCTCATAAATCGCCGTTTCACACGAAAGAAACATGAATTTGTCAGTTTGAATAGTTCAAAACAGCGTTTTTCTATGTTTTTGCAAGTTTAAAACAGCAATTTTATCGTCATTTCTCATAAATCGCCGTTTCACACGAAAGAAACATGAATTTGTCAGTTTGAATAGTTCAAAACAGCGTTTTTCTATGTTTTTTCATGTTTAAAACAGCAATTTTATCGTCATTTCTCATAAATCGCCGTTTCACACGAAAGAAACATGAATTTGTCAGTTTGAATAGTTCAAAACAGCGTTTTTCTATGTTTTTTCATGTTTAAAACAGCAATTTTATCGTCATTTCTCATAAATCGCCGTTTCACACGAAAGAAACATGAATTTATCAGTTTGAATAGTTCAAAACAGAGTTTTTCTATGTTTTTGCAAGTTTAAAACAACAGTTTTATCGTGATTTCACAAAAATCCACCGTTTCGAACGAAAGAAACCTGAATTTATCAGTTTGAATAGTTAAAAACAGCGTTTTTCTATGTTTTTGCAAGTTTAAAACAGCAATTTTATCGTCATTTCTCATAAATCGCCGTTTCACACGAAAGAAACATGAATTTATCAGTTTGAATAGTTAAAAACAGCGTTTTTCTATGTTTTTGCAAGTTTAAAACAGCAATTTTATCGTCATTTCTCATAAATCGCCGTTTCACACGAAAGAAACATGAATTTATCAGTTTGAATAGTTCAAAACAGCGTTTTTATATGTTTTTGCAAGTTTAAAACAGCAGTTTTATCGTGATTTCACAAAAATCCACCGTTTTGAACGAAAGAAACCTGAATTTATCAGTTTGAATAGTTAAAAACAGCGTTTTTCTATGTTTTTGCAAGTTTAAAACAGCAATTTTATCGTCATTTCTCATAAATCGCCGTTTCGCAAGAAAGAAACATGAATTTGTCAGTTTGAATAGTTCAAAACAGCGTTTTTCTATGTTTTTGCAAGTTAAAAACAGCAATTTTATCGTCATTTCTCATAAATCGCCGTTTCACACGAAAGAAACATGAATTTGTCAGTTTGAATAGTTAAAAACAGCGTTTTTCTATGTTTTTGCAAGTTTAAAACAGCAATTTTATCGTCATTTCTCATAAATCGCCATTTCACACGAAAGAAACATGAATTTGTCAGTTTGAATAGTTCAAAACAGCGTTTTTCTATGTTTTTGCAAGTTTAAAACAGCAATTTTATCGTCATTTCTCATAAATCGCCGTTTCACACGAAAGAAACATGAATTTGTCAGTTTGAATAGTTCAAAACAGCGTTTTTCTATGTTTTTGCAAGTTTAAAACAGCAATTTTATCGTCATTTCTCATAAATCGCCGTTTCACACAAAAGAAACATGAATTTGTCAGTTTGAATAGTTCAAAACAGCGTTTTTCTATGTTTTTTCATATTTAAAACAGCAATTTTATCGTCATTTCTCATAAATCGCCGTTTCACACGAAAAAAACATGAATTTGTCAGTTTGAATAGTTAAAAACAGCGTTTTTCTATGTTTTTGCAAGTTTAAAACAGCAATTTTATCGTCATTTCTCATAAATCGCCGTTTCACACGAAAGAAACATGAATTTGTCAGTTTGAATAGTTCAAAACAGCGTTTTTCTATGTTTTTTCATGTTTAAAACAGCAATTTTATCGTCATTTCTCATAAATCGCCGTTTCACACGAAAAAAAACATGAATTTGTCAGTTTGAATAGTTAAAAACAGCGTTTTTCTATGTTTTTTCATGTTTAAAACAGCAATTTTATCGTCATTTCTCATAAATCGCCGTTTCACACGAAAGAAACATGAATTTATCAGCTTGAATAGTTCAAAACAGAGTTTTTCTATGTTTTTGCAAGTTTAAAACAACAGTTTTATCGTGATTTCACAAAAATCCACCGTTTCGAACGAAAGAAACCTGAATTTATCAGTTTGAATAGTTAAAAACAGCGTTTTTCTATGTTTTTGCAAGTTTAAAACAGCAATTTTATCGTCATTTCTCATAAATCGCCGTTTCACACGAAAGAAACATGAATTTATCAGTTTGAATAGTTAAAAACAGCGTTTTTCTATGTTTTTGCAAGTTTAAAACAGCAATTTTATCGTCATTTCTCATAAATCGCCGTTTCACACGAAAGAAACATGAATTTATCAGTTTGAATAGTTCAAAACAGCGTTTTTATATGTTTTTGCAAGTTTCAAACAGCAGTTTTATCGTGATTTCACAAAAATCCACCGTTTTGAACAAAAGAAACCTAAATTTATCAGTTTGAATAGTTAAAAACAGCGTTTTTCTATGTTTTTGCAAGTTTAAAACAGCAATTTTATCGTCATTTCTCATAAATCGCCGTTTCACACGAAAGAAACATGAATTTATCAGTTTGAATAGTTAAAAACAGCGTTTTTCTATGTTTTTGCAAGTTTCAAACAGCAGTTTTATCGTGATTTCACAAAAATCCACCGTTTTGAACGAAAGAAACCTGAATTTATCAGTTTGAATAGTTAAAAACAGCGTTTTTCTATGTTTTTGCAAGTTTAAAACAGCAATTTTATCGTCATTTCTCAAAAATCGCCGTTTCACACGAAAGAAACATGAATTTATCAGTTTGAATAGTTCAAAACAGCGTTTTTATATGTTTTTGCAAGTTTCAAACAGCAGTTTTATCGTGATTTCACAAAAATCCACCGTTTTGAACGAAAGAAACCTGAATTTATCAGTTTGAATAGTTAAAAACAGCGTTTTTCTATGTTTTTGCAAGTTTAAAACAGCAATTTTATCGTCATTTCTCATAAATCGCCGTTTCACACGAAAGAAACATGAATTTGTCAGTTTGAATAGTTCAAATTAGCGTTTTTCTATGTTTTTGCAAGTTTAAAACAGCAATTTTAGCGTCATTTCTCATAAATCGCCGTTTCACACGAAAGAAACATGAATTTGTCAGTTTGAATAGTTCAAAACAGCGTTTATCTATGTTTTTTCATGTTTAAAACAGCAATTTTATCGTCATTTCTCATAAATCGCCGTTTCACACGAAAGAAACATGAATTTGTCAGTTTGAATAGTTGAAAACAGCGTTTTTATATGTTTTTGCAAGTTTAAAACAGCAATTTTATCGTTATTTCTCATAAATCGCCGTTTCACACGGAAGAAACATGAATTTGTCAGTTTGAATAGTTAAAAACAGCGTTTTTCTATGTTTTTGCAAGTTTAAAACAGCAATTTTATCGTCATTTCTCATAAATCGCCGTTTCACACGAAAGAAACATGAATTTATCAGTTTGAATAGTAAAAAACAGCGTTTTTCTATGTTTTTGCAAGTTTAAAACAGCAATTTTATCGTCATTTCTCATAAATCGCCGTTTCACACGAAAGAAACATGAATTTGTCAGTTTGAATAGTTCAAAACAGCGTTTTTCTATGTTTTTGCAAGTTTAAAACAGCAATTTTATCGTCATTTCTCATAAATCGCCGTTTCACACGAAAGAAACATGAATTTGTCAGTTTGAATAGTTCAAAACAGCGTTTTTCTATGTTTTTTCATGTTTAAAACAGCAATTTTATCGTCATTTCTCATAAATCGCCGTTTCACACAAAAAAAACATGAATTTGTCAGTTTGAATAGTTAAAAACAGCGTTTTTCTATGTTTTTGCAAGTTTAAAACAGCAATTTTATCGTCATTTCTCATAAATCGCCGTTTAACACGAAAGAAACATGAATTTGTCAGTTTGAATAGTTCAAAACAGCGTTTTTCTATGTTTTTTCATGTTTAAAACAGCAATTTTATCGTCATTTCTCATAAATCGCCGTTTCACACGAAAAAAACATGAATTTGTCAGTTTGAATAGTTAAAAACAGCGTTTTTCTATGTTTTTTCATGTTTAAAACAGCAATTTTATCGTCATTTCTCATAAATCGCCGTTTCACACGAAAGATACATGAATTTATCAGTTTGAATAGTTCAAAACAGAGTTTTTCTATGTTTTTGCAAGTTTAAAACAACAGTTTTATCGTGATTTCACAAAAATCCACCGTTTCGAACGAAAGAAACCTGAATTTATCAGTTTGAATAGTTAAAAACAGCGTTTTTCTATGTTTTTGCAAGTTTAAAACAGCAATTTTATCGTCATTTCTCATAAATCGCCGTTTCACACGAAAGAAACATGAATTTATCAGTTTGAATAGTAAAAAACAGCGTTTTTCTATGTTTTTGCAAGTTTAAAACAGCAATTTTATCGTCATTTCTCATAAATCGCCGTTTCACACGAAAGAAACATGAATTTGTCAGTTTGAATAGTTCAAAACAGCGTTTTTCTATGTTTTTGCAAGTTTAAAACAGCAATTTTATCGTCATTTCTCATAAATCGCCGTTTCACACGAAAGAAACATGAATTTGTCAGTTTGAATAGTTCAAAACAGCGTTTTTCTATGTTTTTTCATGTTTAAAACAGCAATTTTATCGTCATTTCTCATAAATCGCCGTTACACACAAAAAAAACATGAATTTGTCAGTTTGAATAGTTAAAAACAGCGTTTTTCTATGTTTTTGCAAGTTTAAAACAGCAATTTTATCGTCATTTTTCATAAATCGCCGTTTCACACGAAAGAAACATGAATTTGTCAGTTTGAATAGTTCAAAACAGCGTTTTTCTATGTTTTTTCATGTTTAAAACAGCAATTTTATCGTCATTTCTCATAAATCGCCGTTTCACACGAAAAAAACATGAATTTGTCAGTTTGAATAGTTAAAAACAGCGTTTTTCTATGTTTTTTCATGTTTAAAACAGCAATTTTATCGTCATTTCTCATAAATCGCCGTTTCACACGAAAGATACATGAATTTATCAGTTTGAATAGTTCAAAACAGAGTTTTTCTATGTTTTTGCAAGTTTAAAACAACAGTTTTATCGTGATTTCACAAAAATCCACCGTTTCGAACGAAAGAAACCTGAATTTATCAGTTTGAATAGTTAAAAACAGCGTTTTTATATGTTTTTGCAAGTTTAAAACAGCAATTTTATCGTCATTTCTCATAAATCGCCGTTTCACACGAAAGAAACATGAATTTATCAGTTTGAATAGTTAAAAACAGCGTTTTTCTATGTTTTTGCAAGTTTAAAACAGCAATTTTATCGTCATTTCTCATAAATCGCCGTTTCATACGAAAGAAACATGAATTTATTGGTTTGAATAGTTCAAAACAGCGTTTTTATATGTTTTTGCAAGTTTAAAACAGCAGTTTTATCGTGATTTCACAAAAATCCACCGTTTTGAACGAAAGAAACCTGAATTTATCAGTTTGAATAGTTAAAAACAGCGTTTTTCTATGTTTTTGCAAGTTTAAAACAGCAATTTTATCGTCATTTCTCATAAATCGCCGTTTCACACGAAAGAAACATGAATTTATCAGTTTGAATAGTAAAAAACAGCGTTTTTCTATGTTTTTGCAAGTTTAAAACAGCAATTTTATCGTCATTTCTCATAAATCGCCGTTTCACACGAAAGAAACATGAATTTGTCAGTTTGAATAGTTCAAAACAGCGTTTTTCTATGTTTTTGCAAGTTTAAAACAGCAATTTTATCGTCATTTCTCATAAATCGCCGTTTCACACGAAAGAAACATGAATTTGTCAGTTTGAATAGTTCAAAACAGCGTTTTTCTATGTTTTTTCATGTTTAAAACAGCAATTTTATCGTCATTTCTCATAAATCGCCGTTTCACACGAAAAAAACATGAATTTGTCAGTTTGAATAGTTAAAAACAGCGTTTTTCTATGTTTTTGCAAGTTTAAAACAGCAATTTTATCGTCATTTCTCATAAATCGCCGTTTCACACGAAAGAAACATGAATTTGTCAGTTTGAATAGTTCAAAACAGCGTTTTTCTATGTTTTTTCATGTTTAAAACAGCAATTTTATCGTCATTTCTCATAAATCGCCGTTTCACACGAAAAAAACATGAATTTGTCAGTTTGAATAGTTAAAAACAGCGTTTTTCTATGTTTTTTCATGTTTAAAACAGCAATTTTATCGTCATTTCTCATAAATCGCCGTTTCACACGAAAGAAACATGAATTTATCAGTTTGAATAGTTCAAAACAGAGTTTTTCTATGTTTTTGCAAGTTTAAAACAACAGTTTTATCGTGATTTCACAAAAATCCACCGTTTCGAACGAAAGAAACCTGAATTTATCAGTTTGAATAGTTAAAAACAGCGTTTTTCTATGTTTTTGCAAGTTTAAAACAGCAATTTTATCGTCATTTCTCATAAATCGCCGTTTCACACGAAAGAAACATGAATTTATCAGTTTGAATAGTTAAAAACAGCGTTTTTCTATGTTTTTGCAAGTTTAAAACAGCAATTTTATCGTCATTTCTCATAAATCGCCGTTTCACACGAAAGAAACATGAATTTATCAGTTTGAATAGTTCAAAACAGCGTTTTTATATGTTTTTGCAAGTTTAAAACAGCAGTTTTATCGTGATTTCACAAAAATCCACCCTTTTGAACGAAAGAAACCTGAATTTATCAGTTTGAATAGTTAAAAACAGCGTTTTTCTATGTTTTTGCAAGTTTAAAACAGCAATTTTATCGTCATTTCTCATAAATCGCCGTTTCACACGAAAGAAACATGAATTTGTCAGTTTGAATAGTTCAAAACAGCGTTTTTCTATGTTTTTGCAAGTTTAAAACAGCAATTTTATCGTTATTTCTCATAAATCGCCGTTTCACACGAAAGAAACATGAATTTGTCAGTTTGAATAGTTCAAAACAGCGTTTTTCTATGTTTTTTCATGTTTAAAACAGCAATTTTATCGTCATTTCTCATAAATCGCCGTTTCACACGAAAAAAACATGAATTTGTCAGTTTGAATAGTTAAAAACAGCGTTTTTCTATGTTTTTGCAAGTTTAAAATAGCAATTTTATCGTCATTTCTCATAAATCGCCGTTTCACACGAAAGAAACATGAATTTGTCAGTTTGAATAGTTCAAAACAGCGTTTTTCTATGTTTTTTCATGTTTAAAACAGCAATTTTATCGTCATTTCTCATAAATCGCCGTTTCACACGAAAAAAACATGAATTTGTCAGTTTGAATAGTTAAAAACAGCGTTTTTCTATGTTTTTTCATGTTTAAAACAGCAATTTTATCGTCATTTCTCATAAATCGCCGTTTCACACGAAAGAAACATGAATTTATCAGTTTGAATAGTTCAAAACAGAGTTTTTCTATGTTTTTGCAAGTTTAAAACAACAGTTTTATGGTGATTTCACAAAAATCCACCGTTTCGAACGAAAGAAACCTGAATTTATCAGTTTGAATAGTTAAAAACAGCGTTTTTCTATGTTTTTGCAAGTTTAAAACAGCAATTTTATCGTCATTTCTCATAAATCGCCGTTTCACACGAAAGAAACATGAATTTATCAGTTTGAATAGTTAAAAACAGCGTTTTTCGATGTTTTTGCAAGTTTAAAACAGCAATTTTATCGTCATTTCTCATAAATCGCCGTTTCACACGAAAGAAACATGAATTTATCAGTTTGAATAGTTCAAAACAGCGTTTTTATATGTTTTTGCAAGTTTAAAACAGCAGTTTTATCGTGATTTCACAAAAATCCACCGTTTTGAACGAAAGAAACCTGAATTTATCAGTTTGAATAGTTAAAAACAGCGTTTTTCTATGTTTTTGCAAGTTTAAAACAGCAATTTTATCGTCATTTCTCATAAATCGCCGTTTCACACGAAAGAAACATGAATTTATCAGTTTGAATAGTTAAAAACAGCGTTTTTCTATGTTTTTGTAAGTTTAAAACAGCAATTTTATCGTCATTTCTCATAAATCGCCGTTTCACACGAAAGAAACATGAATTTATCAGTTTGAATAGTTCAAAACAGCGTTTTTATATGTTTTTGCAAGTTTAAAACAGCAGTTTTATCGTGATTTCACAAAAATCCACCGTTTTGAACGAAAGAAATCTGAATTTATCAGTTTGAATAGTTAAAAACAGCGTTTTTCTATGTTTTTGCAAGTTTAAAACAGCAATTTTATCGTCATTTCTCATAAATCGCCGTTTCACACGAAAGAAACATGAATTTATCAGTTTGAATAGTTAAAAACAGCGTTTTTCTATGTTAAATAATAAATCGCCGTTTCACACGAAAGAAACATGAATTTGTCAGTTTGAATAGTTCAAAACAGCGTTTATCTATGTTTTTTCATGTTTAAAACAGCAATTTTATCGTCATTTCTCATAAATCGCCGTTTCACACGAAAGAAACATGAATTTGTCAGTTTGAATAGTTGAAAACAGCGTTTTTCTATGTTTTTGCAAGTTTAAAACAGAAATTTTATCGTCATTTCTCATAAATCGCCGTTTCACACGAAAGAAACATGAATTTGTCAGTTTGAATAGTTCAAAACAGCGTTTTTCTATGTTTTTGCAAGTTTAAAACAGCAATTTTATCGTCATTTCTCATAAATCGCCGTTTCACACGAAAGAAACATGAATTTGTCAGTTTGAATAGTTCAAAACAGCGTTTTTCTATGTTTTTTCATGTTTAAAACAGCAATTTTATCGTCATTTCTCATAAATCGCCGTTTCACACGAAAAAAACATGAATTTGTCAGTTTGAATAGTTAAAAACAGCGTTTTTCTATGTTTTTGCAAGTTTAAAACAGCAATTTTATCGTCATTTCTCATAAATCGCCGTTTCACACGAAAGAAACATGAATTTGTCAGTTTGAATAGTTCAAAACAGCGTTTTTCTATGTTTTTTCATGTTTAAAACAGCAATTTTATCGTCATTTCTCATAATTTGCCGTTTCACACGAAAAAAAACATGAATTTGTCAGTTTGAATAGTTAAAAACAGCGTTTTTCTATGTTTTTTCATGTTTAAAACAGCAATTTTATCGTCATTTCTCATAAATCGCCGTTTCACACGAAAGAAACATGAATTTATCAGCTTAAATAGTTCAAAACAGAGTTTTTCTATGTTTTTGCAAGTTTAAAACAACATTTTTATCGTGATTTCACAAAAATCCACTGTTTCGAACGAAAGAAACCTGAATTTATCAGTTTGAATAGTTAAAAACAGCGTTTTTCTATGTTTTTGCAAGTTTAAAACAGCAATTTTATCGTCATTTCTCATAAATCGCCGTTTCACACGAAAGAAACATGAATTTATCAGTTTGAATAGTTAAAAACAGCGTTTTTCTATGTTTTTGCAAGTTTAAAACAGCAATTTTATCGTCATTTCTCATAAATCGCCGTTTCACACGAAAGAAACATGAATTTATCAGTTTGAATAGTTCAAAACAGCGTTTTTATATGTTTTTGCAAGTTTCAAACAGCAGTTTTATCGTGATTTCACAAAAATCCACCGTTTTGAACGAAAGAAACCTGAATTTATCAGTTTGAATAGTTAAAAACAGCGTTTTTCTATGTTTTTGCAAGTTTAAAACAGCAATTTTATCGTCATTTCTCATAAATCGCCGTTTCACACGAAAGAAACATGAATTTATCAGTTTGAATAGTTAAAAACAGCGTTTTTCTAGGGTTTTGCAAGTTTAAAACAGCAATTTTATAGTCATTTCTCATAAATCGCCGTTTCACACGAAAGAAACATGAATTTGTCAGTTTGAATAGTTCAAAACAGCGTTTTTCTATGTTTTTGCAAGTTTAAAACAGCAATTTTATCGTCATTTCTCATAAATCGCCGTTTCACACGAAAGAAACATGAATTTGTCAGTTTGAATAGTTCAAAACAGCGTTTTTCTATGTTTTTTCATGTTTAAAACAGCAATTTTATCGTCATTTCTCATAAATCGCCGTTTCACACGAAAAAAACATGAATTTGTCAGTTTGAATAGTTAAAAACAGCGTTTTTCTATGTTTTTGCAAGTTTAAAACAGCAATTTTATCGTCATTTCTCATAAATCGCCGTTTCACACGAAAGAAACATGAATTTGTCAGTTTGAATAGTTCAAAACAGCGTTTTTCTATGTTTTTTCATGTTTAAAACAGCAATTTTATCGTCATTTCTCATAAATCGCCGTTTCACACGAAAAAAACATGAATTTGTCAGTTTGAATAGTTAAAAACAGCGTTTTTCTATGTTTTTTCATGTTTAAAACAGCAATTTTATCGTCATTTCTCGTAAATCGCCGTTTCACACGAAAGAAACATGAATTTATCAGTTTGAATAGTTCAAAACAGAGTTTTTCTATGTTTTTGCAAGTTTAAAACAACAGTTTTATCGTGATTTCACAAAAATCAACCGTTTCGAACGAAAGAAACCTGAATTTATCAGTTTGAATAGTTAAAAACAGCGTTTTTCTATGTTTTTGCAAGTTTAAAACAGCAATTTTATCGTCATTTCTCATAAATCGCCGTTTCACACGAAAGAAACATGAATTTATCAGTTTGAATAGTTAAAAACAGCGTTTTTCTATGTTTTTGCAAGTTTAAAACAGCAATTTTATCGTCATTTCTCATAAATCGCCGTTTCACACGAAAGAAATATGAATTTATCAGTTTGAATAGTTCAAAAGCGTTTTTATATGTTTTTGCAAGTTTAAAACAGCAGTTTTATCGTGATTTCACAAAAATCCACCGTTTTGAACGAAAGAAACCTGAATTTATCAGTTTGAATAGTTAAAAACAGCGTTTTTCTATGTTTTTGCAAGTTTAAAACAGCAATTTTATCGTCATTTCTCATAAATCGCCGTTTCACACGAAAGAAACATGAATTTGTCAGTTTAAATAGTTCAAAACAGCGTTTTTCTATGTTTTTGCAAGTTTAAAACAGCAATTTTATCGTCATTTCTCATAAATCGCCGTTTCACACGAAAGAAACATGAATTTGTCAGTTTTAATAGTTCAAAACAGCGTTTTTCTATGTTTTTTCATGTTTAAAACAGCAATTTTATCGTCATTTCTCATAAATCGCCGTTTCACACGAAAAAAACATGAATTTGTCAGTTTGAATAGTTAAAAACAGCGTTTTTCTATGTTTTTGCAAGTTTAAAACAGCAATTTTATCGTCATTTCTCATAAATCGCCGTTTCACACGAAAGAAACATGAATTTGTCAGTTTGAATAGTTCAAAACAGCGTTTTTCTATGTTTTTGCAAGTTTAAAACAGCAATTTTAGCGTCATTTCTCATAAATCGCCGTTTCACACGAAAGAAACATGAATTTGTCAGTTTGAATAGTTCAAAACAGCGTTTATCTATGTTTTTTCATGTTTAAAACAGCAATTTTATCGTCATTTCTCATAAATCGCCGTTTCACACGAAAGAAACATGAATTTGTCAGTTTGAATAGTTGAAAACAGCGTTTTTCTATGTTTTTGCAAGTTTAAAACAGCAATTTTATCGTCATTTCTCATAAATCGCCGTTTCACACGAAAGAAACATGAATTTGTCAGTTTGAATAGTTAAAAACAGCGTTTTTCTATGTTTTTGCAAGTTTAAAACAGCAATTTTATCGTCATTTCTCATAAATCGCCGTTTCACACGAAAGAAACATGAATTTATCAGTTTGAATAGTAAAAAACAGCGTTTTTCTATGTTTTTGCAAGTTTAAAACAGCAATTTTATCGTCATTTCTCATAAATCGCCGTTTCACACGAAAGAAACATGAATTTATCAGTTTGAATAGTTAAAAACAGCGTTTTTCTATGTTTTTGCAAGTTTAAAACAGCAATTTTATCGTCATTTCTCATAAATCGCCGTTTCACACGAAAGAAACATGAATTTATCAGTTTGAATAGTAAAAAACAGCGTTTTTCTATGTTTTTGCAAGTTTAAAACAGCAATTTTATCGTCATTTCGCATAAATCGCCGTTTCACACGAAAGAAACATGAATTTGTCAGTTTGAATAGTTCAAAACAGCGTTTTTCTATGTTTTTGCAAGTTTAAAACAGCAATTTTATCGTCATTTCTCATAAATCGCCGTTTCACACGAAAGAAACATGAATTTGTCAGTTTGATTAGTTAAAAACAGCGTTTTTCTATGTTTTTGCAAGTTTAAAACAGCAATTTTATCGTCATTTCTCATAAATCGCCGTTTCACACGAAAGAAACATGAATTTGTCAGTTTGAATAGTTCAAAACAGCGTTTTTCTATGTTTTTTCATGTTTAAAACAGCAATTTTATCGTCATTTCTCATAAATCGCCGTTTCACACGAAAAAAAACATGAATTTGTCAGTTTGAATAGTTAAAAACAGCGTTTTTCTATGTTTTTTCATGTTTAAAACAGCAATTTTATCGTCATTTCTCATAAATCGTCGTTTCACACGAAAGAAACATGAATTTATCAGTTTGAATAGTTCAAAACAGAGTTTTTCTATGTTTTTGCAAGTTTAAAACAACAGTTTTATCGTGATTTCACAAAAATCCACCGTTTCGAACGAAAGAAACCAGAATTTATCAGTTTGAATAGTTAAAAACAGCGTTTTTCTATGTTTTTGCAAGTTTAAAACAGCAATTTTGTCGTCATTTCTCATAAATCGCCGTTTCACACGAAAGAAACATGAATTTATCAGTTTGAATAGTTAAAAACAGCGTTTTTCTATGTTTTTGCAAGTTTAAAACAGCAATTTTATCGTCATTTCTCATAAATCGCCGTTTCACACGAAAGAAACATGAATTTATCAGTTTGAATAGTTCAAAACAGCGTTTTTATATGTTTTTGCAAGTTTAAAACAGCAGTTTTATCGTGATTTCACAAAATCCACCGTTTTGAACGAAGAAACCTGAATTTATCAGTTTGAATAGTTAAAAACAGCGTTTTTCTATGTTTTTGCAAGTTTTAAACAGCAATTTTATCGTCATTTCGCATAAATCGCCGTTTCACACGAAAGAAACATGAATTTATCAGTTTGAATAGTTAAAAACAGCGTTTTTCTATGTTTTTGCAAGTTTAAAACAGCAATTTTATCGTCATTTCTCATAAATCGCCGTTTCACACGAAAGAAATATGAATTTGTCAGTTTGAATAGTTCAAAACAGCGTTTTTCTATGTTTTTGCAAGTTTAAAACAACAATTTTAGCGTCATTTCTCATAAATCGCCGTTTCACACGAAAGAAACATGAATTTGTCAGTTTGAATAGCTAAAAACAGCGTTTATCTATGTTTTTTCATGTTAAAACAGCAATTTTATCGTCATTTCTCATAAATCGCCGTTTCACACGAAAGAAACATGAATTTATCAGTTTGAATAGTAAAAAACAGCGTTTTTCTATGTTTTTGCAAGTTTAAAACAGCAATTTTATCGTCATTTCTCATAAATCGCCGTTTCACACGAAAGAAACATGAATTTGTCATGTTTGAATAGTTCAAAACAGCGTTTTTCTATGTTTTTGCAAGTTTAAAACAGCAATTTTATCGTCATTTCTCATAAATCGCCGTTTCACACGAAAGAAACATGAATTTGTCAGTTTGAATAGTTCAAAACAGCGTTTTTCTATGTTTTTCATGTTTAAAACAGCAATTTTATCGTCATTTCTCATAAATCGCCGTTTCACACGAAAAAAACATGAATTTGTCAGTTTGAATAGTTAAAAACAGCGTTTTTCTATGTTTTTGCAAGTTTAAAACAGCAATTTTATCGTCATTTCTCATAAATCGCCGTTTCACACGAAAGGAACATGAATTTGTCAGTTTGAATAGTTCAAAACAGCGTTTTTCTATGTTTTTTCATGTTTAAAACAGCAATTTATCGTCATTTCTCATAAATCGCCGTTTCACACGAAAAAAACATGATTTGTCAGTTTGAATGAGTTAAAAACAGCGTTTTTCTATGTTTTTTCATGTTCAAAACAGCAATTTTATCGTCATTTCTCATAAATCGCCGTTTCACACGAAAGAAACATGAATTTATCAGTTTGAATAGTTCAAAACAGAGTTTTTCTATGTTTTGCAAGTTTAAAACAACAGTTTTATCGTGATTTCACAAAAATCCACCCGTTTCACACGAAAGAAACATGAATTTGTCAGTTTGAATAGTTAAAAACAGCGTTTTTCTATGTTTTTGCAAGTTTAAAACAGCAATTTTATCGTCATTTCTCATAAATCGCCGTTTCACACGAAAGAAACATGAATTTATCAGTTTGAATAGTTAAAAACAGCGTTTTTCTATGTTTTAGCAAGTTTAAAACAGCAATTTTATCGTCATTTCTCATAAATCGCCGTTTCACACGAAAGAAACATGAATTTATCAGTTTGAATAGTTCAAAACAGCGTTTTATATGTTTTTGCAGTTTAAAACAGCAGTTTTATCGTGATTTCACAAAAATCCACCGTTTTGAACGAAAGAAACCTGAATTTATCAGTTTGAATAGTTAAAAACAGCGTTTTTCTATGTTTTTGCAAGTTTAAAACAGCATTTTATCGTCATTCTCATAAATCGCCGTTTCACACGAAAGAAACATGAATTTGTCAGTTTGAATAGTTCAAAACAGCGTTTTCTATGTTTTGCAAGTTTAAAACAGCAATTTATCGTCATTTCTCATAAATCGCCGTTTCACACGAAAGAAACATGAATTTGTCAGTTTGAATAGTTCAAAACAGCGTTGTTCTATGTTTTTTCATGTTTAAAACAGCAATTTAGCGTCATTTCTCATAAATCGCCGTTTCA
>CAWWDY010001885.1:0-45702 GCA_963942605.1 Poecilus cupreus
ACACGACAGAAACATGAATATGACAGTTTAAATACTTGAAAACAGCATTTTGTATGTTTTTGCAAGCTGAAAACATCTATTTTATCTTGATTTTGCAAACATAAGCAATTACACACGACATATACATGAATATGACAGTTTAAATACTTAAAAACGGTGTTTTGTTTGCTTTTGCATGCTTAAAACAGCATTTTTATCTAGCTTTCACCAACATTAGCTATTATACACGACAGAAACATGAATATGACAGTTTAAATACTTGAAAACGGTGTTTTGTATGCTTTTGCATGCTTAAAACAGCATTTATATCTTGCTTTCACCAACATTAGCTATTATACACGACAGAAACATGAATATAACAGTTTAAATACTTGAAAACGGTGTTTTGTTTGCTTTTGCATGCTTAAAACAGCATTTTTATCTTGCTTCTACCAACATTAGCTATTATACACGACAGAAACATGAATATGACAATTTAAATATTTGAAAACGGTGTATTGTATGCTTTTGCATGCTTAAAACAGCATTTTTATCTTGCTTTCACCAACATTAGCTATCATACACGACAGAAACATGAATATGACAGTTTAAATACTTGAAAACAGCATTTTGTATGTTTTTGCAAGCTGAAAACAGCTTTTTTAACTTGATTTTGCAAACATAATCCATTACACACGACAGTTTAAATACTTGAAAACGGTGTTTTGTATGCTTTTGCATGATAAAAACAGCATTTTTATCTTGCTTTCACCAACATTAGCTATTATTCACGACAGAAACATGAATATGACAGTTTAATAACTTGAAAACGGTGTTTTGTATGCTTTTGCATGCTTAAAACCGCATTTTTATCTTGCTTTCACCAACATTAGCTATTATACACGACAGAAACATGAATATGACAGTTTAAATACTTGAAAACGGTGTTTTGTATGCTTTTGCATGCTTAAAACAGCATTTTTATTTTGCTTTCACCAACATTAGCTATTATAAACGACAGAAACATTAATATGACAGTTTAAATACTTGAAAACAGCATTTTGTATGTTTTTGCAAGCTGAAAACAGCTATTTTAACTTGATTTTGCAAACATAAGCCATTACACACGACATATACATGAATATAACAGTTTAAATACTTGAAAACGGTGTTTTGTATGCTTTTGCATGCTTAAAACAGCATTTCTATCTTGCTTTCACCAACATTAGCTATTATACACGACAGAAACATGAATATGACAGTTTAAATACTTGAAAACAGCATTTTGTATGTTTTTGTAAGCTGAAAACAGCTATTTTATCTTGATTTTGCAAACATAAGCCATTACACACGACATATACATAAATATGGCAGTTTAAAAACTTGAAAACGGTGTTTTGTATGCGTAAAACAGCATTTTTATCTTGCTTTCACCAACAGTAGCTATTGTACACGACAGAAACATGAATATGACAGTTTAAATACTTGAAAACGGTGTTTTGTATGCTTTTGCATGCTTAAAACATCATTTTTATCTTGCTTTCACCAACATTAGCTATTATACACCACAGAAACATGAATATGACAGTTTAAATACTTGAAAACAGCATTTTGTATGTTTTTGCAAGCTGAAAACATCTATTTTATCTTGATTTTGCAAACATAAGCAATTACACACGACATATACATGAATATGACAGTTTAAATACTTAAAAACGGTGTTTTGTTTGCTTTTGCATGCTTAAAACAGCATTTTTATCTTGCTTTCACCAACATTAGCTATTATACACGAAAGAAACATGAGTATGACAGTTTAAATACTTGAAAACGGTGTTTTGTATGCTTTTGCATGCTTAAAACCGCATTTTTATATTGCTTTCACCAACATTAGCTATTACACACGACAGAAACATGGATATGAAAGTTTAAATACTTGAAAACGGTGTTTTGTATGCTTTTTGCATGCTTAAAACAGAATTTTTATCTTGCTTTCACCAACATTAGCTATTATACACGACAGAAACATGAATATGACAGTTTAAATACTTGAAAACGGTGTTTTGTATGCTTTTGCATGCTTAAAACAGCATTTCTATCTTGCTTTCACCAACATTAGCTATTATACACGACAGAAACATGAATATGACAGTTTAAATACTTGAAAACGGTGTTTTGTATGCTTTTGCATGCTTAAAACAGCATTTATATCTTGCTTTCACCAACATTAGCTATTATACACGACAGAAACATGAATATGACAGTTTAAATACTTGAAAACGGTGTTTTGTATGCTTTTGCATGCTTAAAACAGCATTTTTATCTTGCTTTCATCAACATTAGCTATTATACACGACAGAAACATGAATATGACAGTTTAAATACTTGAAAACAGCATTTTGTATGTTTTTGCAAGCTGAAAACAGCTATTTTATCTTAATTTTGCAAACATAAGCCATTACACACGACATATACATAAATATGGCAGTTTAAAAACTTGAAAACGGTGTTTTGTATGCATTTGCATGCTTAAAACAGCATTTTTATCTTGCTTCCACCAACATTAGCTATTATACACGACAGTAACATGAATATGGCAGTTTGAATACTTGAAAACTGTGTTTTGTATGTTTTTGCATGCTTAAAACAGCATTTTTATCTTGCTTTCATCAACATTAGCTATTATATATGACAGAAACATGAATATGACAGTTTAAATACTTGAAAACAGCATTTTGTATATTTTTGAAAGCTGAAAACAGCTATTTTATCTTGATTTTGCAAACATAAGCCATTACACACGACATATACATGAATATGACAGTTTAAATACTTGAAAACGGTGTTTTGTTTGCTTTTGCATGCTTAAAACAGCATTTTTATCTTGCTTCTACCAACATTAGCTATTATACACGACAGAAACATGAATATGACAATTTAAATATTTGAAAACGGTGTATTGTATGCTTTTGCATGCTTAAAACAGCATTTTTATCTTGCTTTCACCAACATTAGCTATCATACACGACAGAAACATGAATATGACAGTTTAAATACTTGAAAACAGCATTTTGTATGTTTTTGCAAGCTGAAAACAGCTTTTTTAACTTGATTTTGCAAACATAATCCATTACACACGACATATACTTGAATATGACAGTTTAAATACTTGAAAACGGTGTTTTGTATGCTTTTGCATGATAAAAACAGCATTTTTATCTTGCTTTCACCAACATTAGCTATTATTCACGACAGAAACATGAATATGACAGTTTAATAACTTGAAAACGGTGTTTTGTATGCTTTTGCATGCTTAAAACCGCATTTTTATCTTGCTTTCACCAACATTAGCTATTATACACGACAGAAACATGAATATGACAGTTTAAATACTTGAAAACGGTGTTTTGTATGCTTTTGCATGCTTAAAACAGCATTTTTATTTTGCTTTCACCAACATTAGCTATTATAAACGACAGAAACATTAATATGACAGTTTAAATACTTGAAAACAGCATTTTGTATGTTTTTGCAAGCTGAAAACAGCTATTTTAACTTGATTTTGCAAACATAAGCCATTACACACGACATATACATGAATATAACAGTTTAAATACTTGAAAACGGTGTTTTGTATGCTTTTGCATGCTTAAAACAGCATTTCTATCTTGCTTTCACCAACATTAGCTATTATACACGACAGAAACATGAATATGACAGTTTAAATACTTGAAAACAGCATATTGTATGTTTTTGTAAGCTGAAAACAGCTATTTTATCTTGATTTTGCAAACATAAGCCATTACACACGACATATACATAAATATGGCAGTTTAAAAACTTGAAAACGGTGTTTTGTATGCGTAAAACAGCATTTTTATCTTGCTTTCACCAACAGTAGCTATTGTACACGACAGAAACATGAATATGACAGTTTAAATACTTGAAAACGGTGTTTTGTATGCTTTTGCATGCTTAAAACATCATTTTTATCTTGCTTTCACCAACATTAGCTATTATACACCACAGAAACATGAATATGACAGTTTAAATACTTGAAAACAGCATTTTGTATGTTTTTGCAAGCTGAAAACATCTATTTTATCTTGATTTTGCAAACATAAGCAATTACACACGACATATACATGAATATGACAGTTTAAATACTTAAAAACGGTGTTTTGTTTGCTTTTGCATGCTTAAAACAGCATTTTTATCTTGCTTTCACCAACATTAGCTATTATACACGAAAGAAACATGAGTATGACAGTTTAAATACTTGAAAACGGTGTTTTGTATGCTTTTGCATGCTTAAAACCGCATTTTTATCTTGCTTTCACCAACATTAGCTATTACACACGACAGAAACATGGATATGAAAGTTTAAATACTTGAAAACGGTGTTTTGTATGCTTTTGCATGCTTAAAACAGAATTTTTATCTTGCTTTCACCAACATTAGCTATTATACACGACAGAAACATGAATATGACAGTTTAAATACTTGAAAACGGTGTTTTGTATGCTTTTGCATGCTTAAAACAGCATTTCTATCTTGCTTTCACCAACATTAGCTATTATACACGACAGAAACATGAATATGACAGTTTAAATACTTGAAAACGGTGTTTTGTATGCTTTTGCATGCTTAAAACAGCATTTATATCTTGCTTTCACCAACATTAGCTATTATACACGACAGAAACATGAATATGACAGTTTAGATACTTGAAAACGGTGTTTTGTATGCTTTTGCATGCTTAAAACAGCATTTTTATCTTGCTTTCATCAACATTAGCTATTATACACGACAGAAACATGAATATGACAGTTTAAATACTTGAAAACAGCATTTTGTATGTTTTTGCAAGCTGAAAACAGCTATTTTATCTTAATTTTGCAAACATAAGCCATTACACACGACATATACATAAATATGGCAGTTTAAAAACTTGAAAACGGTGTTTTGTATGCATTTGCATGCTTAAAACAGCATTTTTATCTTGCTTTCACCAACATTAGCTATTATACACGACAGTAACATGAATATGGCAGTTTGAATACTTGAAAACTGTGTTTTGTATGTTTTTGCATGCTTAAAACAGCATTTTTATCTTGCTTTCATCAACATTAGCTATTATATATGACAGAAACATGAATATGACAGTTTAAATACTTGAAAACAGCATTTTGTATATTTTTGAAAGCTGAAAACAGCTATTTTATCTTGATTTTGCAAACATAAGCCATTACACACGACATATACATGAATATGACAGTTTAAATACTTGAAAACGGTGTTTTGTATGCTTTTACATGCTTAAAACAGCATTTTTATCTTGCTTTCACCAACATTAGCTATTATACACAACAGAAACATGAAAATGACAGTTTAAATACTTGAAAACAGCATTTTGTATGTTTTTTCAAGCTGAAAACAGCTATTTTATCTTGATTTTGCAAACATAAGCCATTACACACGACATATACATGAATATGACAGTTTAAATACTTGAAAACGGTGTTTTGTATGCTTTTGCATGCTTAAAACATCATTTTTATCTTGCTTTCACCAACATTAGCTATTATACACGACAGAAACATGAATATGACAGTTCAAATACTTGAAAACGGTGTTTTGTATGCTTAAAACAGCATTTTTATCTTGCTTTCACCAACTATTAGCTATTATACACGACAGAAACATGAATATGACAGTTTAAATACTTGAAAACGGTGTGTTGTATGCTTTTGCATGCTTAAAACAGCATTTCTATCTTGCTTTCACCAACATTAGCTATTATACACCACAGAAACATGAATATGACAGTTTAAATACTTGAAAACAGCATTTTGTATGTTTTTGCAAGCTGAAAACATCTATTTTATCTTGATTTTGCAAACATAAGCAATTACACACGACATATACATGAATATGACAGTTTAAATACTTAAAAACGGTGTTTTGTTTGCTTTTGCATGCTTAAAACAGCATTTTTATCTTGCTTTTACCAACATTAGCTATTATACACGACAGAAACATGAGTATGACAGTTTAAATACTTGAAAACGGTGTTTTGTATGCTTTTGCATGCTTAAAACCGCATTTTTATCTTGCTTTCACCAACATTAGCTATTACACACGACAGAAACATGGATATGAAAGTTTAAATACTTGAAAACGGTGTTTTGTATGCTTTTGCATGCTTAAAACAGCATTTTTATCTTGCTTTCACCAACATTAGCTATTATACACGACAGAAACATGAATATGACAGTTTAAATACTTGAAAACGGTGTTTTGTATGCTTTTGCATGCTTAAAACAGCATTTCTATCTTGCTTTCACCAACATTAGCTATTATACACGACAGAAACATGAATATGACAGTTTAAATACTTGAAAACGGTGTTTTGTATGCTTTTGCATGCTTAAAACAGCATTTATATCTTGCTTTCACCAACATTAGCTATTATACACGACAGAAACATGAATATGACAGTTTAAATACTTGAAAACGGTGTTTTGTATGCTTTTGCATGCTTAAAACAGCATTTTTATCTTGCTTTCATCAACATTAGCTATTATACACGACAGAAACATGAATATGACAGTTTAAATACTTGAAAACAGCATTTTGTATGTTTTTGCAAGCTGAAAACAGCTATTTTATCTTAATTTTGCAAACATAAGCCATTACACACGACATATACATAAATATGGCAGTTTAAAAACTTGAAAACGGTGTTTTGTATGCATTTGCATGCTTAAAACAGCATTTTTATCTTGCTTTCACCAACATTAGCTATTATACACGACAGTAACATGGATATGGCAGTTTGAATACTTGAAAACTGTGTTTTGTATGTTTTTGCATGCTTAAAACAGCATTTTTATCTTGCTTTCATCAACATTAGCTATTATTTATGACAGAAACATGAATATGACAGTTTAAATACTTGAAAACAGCATTTTGTATATTTTTGAAAGCTGAAAACAGCTATTTTATCTTGATTTTGCAAACATAAGCCATTACACACGACATATACATGAATATGACAGTTTAAATACTTGAAAACGGTGTTTTGTATGCTTTTACATGCTTAAAACAGCATTTTTATCTTGCTTTCACCAACATTAGCTATTATACACAACAGAAACATGAAAATGACAGTTTAAATACTTTAATACAGCATTTTGTATGTTTTTTCAAGCTGAAAACAGCTATTTTATCTTGATTTTGCAAACATAAGCCATTACACACGACATATACATGAATACGACAGTTTAAATACTTGAAAACGGTGTTTTGTATGCTTTTGCATGCTTAAAACATCATTTTTATCTTGCTTTCACCAACATTAGCTATTATACACGACAGAAACATGAATATGACAATTGAATTTTTTGAAAACAGCATTTTGTATGTTTTTGCAAGCTGAAAACAGCTATATTATCTTGATTTTGATAACATAAGCCATTACACACGACATATATATGAATATGACATTTAAATACTTGAAAACGGTGTTTTTTATGCTTTTGCATGCTTAAAACAGCATTTTTATCTTACTTTCACCAACATTAGCTATTATATACGACAGAAACATGAATATGACAATTTAAATACTTGAAAACGGTTTTTTGTATGCTTTTGCATGCTTAAAACAGCATTTTTATCTTGCTTTCGCCAACATTAGCTATTATACTCGACAGAAACATGAATATGACAGTTTAAATACTTGAAAACGGTGTTTTGTATGCTTTTGCATGCTTAAAACAGCATTTTTATCGTGCTTTCACCAATATTAGCTATTATACACGACAGAAACATGAATATGACAGTTTAAATACTTGTAAACGGTGTTTTGTATGCTTTTGCATGCTTAAAACAGCATTTTTATCTTGCTTTCACCAACATTGCTATTATACACGACAGAAACATGAATTTGACAGTTTAAATATTTGAAAACAGCATTTTGTATGGTTTTGCAAGCTGAAAACAGCTATTTTATTTTGATTTTGCAAACATAAGCAATTACACACGACATATACATGAATATGACAATATAAATACTTGAAAACTGTGTTTTGTATGCTTTTGCATGCTTAAAACAGCATTTCTATCTTGCTTTCACCAACATTAGCTATTATACACGACAGAAACATGAATATGACAGTTTAAATACTTGAAAACGGTGTTTTGTATGCTTTTGCATGCTTAAAACAGCATTTTTATCTTGCTTTCACCAACATTAGCTATTATACACGACAGAAACATGAATATGACAATTGAATTTTTTGAAAACAGCATTTTGTATGTTTTTGCAAGCTGAAAACAGCTATTTTATCTTGATTTTGCATACATAAGCCATTACACACGACATATACATGAATATGACAGTTTAAATACTTGAAAACGGTGTTTTGTATGCTTTTGCATGCTAAAACAGCATTTTTATCTTGCTTTCACCAACATTAGCTATTATACACGACAGAAACATGAATATCACAATTTAAATACTTGAAAACGGTGTTTTGTATGCTTTTGCATGCTTAAAACAGCATTTTTATCTTGCTTTCGCCAACATTAGCTATTATACACGACAGAAACATGAATATGACAGTTTAAATACTTGAAAACGGTGTTTTGTATGCTTTTGCATGCTTAAAACAGCATTTTTATTTTGTTTTCACCAATATTAGCTATTATACACGACAGAAACATGAATATGACAGTTTAAATACTTGAAAACGGTGTTTTGTATGCTTTTGCATGCTTAAAACAGCATTTTTATCTTGCTTTCACCAACATTGGCTATTATACACAACAGAAACATGAATTTGACAGTTTAAATACTTGAAAACAGCATTTTGTATGGTTTTGCAAGCTGAAAACAGCTATTTTATTTTGATTTTGCAAACATAAGCAATTACAAACGACATATACATGAATATGACAGTTTAAATACTTGAAAACTGTGTTTTGTATGTTTTTGCATGCTTAAAACAGCATTTTTATCTTGCTTTCACCAACATTAGCTATTATACACGAAAGTAACATGAATATGACAGTTTAAATACTTTAAAACGGTGTTTTGTATGCTTTTGCATGCTTAAAACTGCATTTTTATCTTGTTTTTACCAACATTAACTATTATACACAACAGAAACATGAATGTGAAAGTTTAAATACTTTAAAACAGCATTTTGTATGTTTTTGCAAGCTGAAAACAGCTATTTTATCTTGATTTTGCAAACATAAGCCATTACACACAACATATACATAAATATGACAGTTTAAAAACTTGAAAACGGTGTTTTGTATGCATTTGCATGCTTAAAACAGCATTTTTATCTTGCTTTCACCAACATTAGCTATTATACACGACAGAAACATGAATATGGCAGTTTAAATACTTGAAAACGGTGTTTTGTATGCTTTTGCATGCTTAAAACAGCATTTTTATCTTGCTTTCACCAACATTAGCTATTATACACGACAGAAATATGAATATGAAAGTTTAAATACTTGAAAACAGCATTTTGTATGTTTTTGCTAGCTGAAAACAGCTATTTTATCTTGATTTTGCAACATAAGCCATTACACACGACATATACATGAATATGACAGTTCAAATACTTGAAAACGGTGTTTTGCATGCTTAAAACAGCATTTTATCTTGCTTTCACCAACATTAGCTATCATACACGACAGAAACATGAATATGACAGTTTAAATACTTGAAAACAGCATTTTGTATGTTTTTGCAAGCTGAAAACAGCTATTTTATCTTGATTTTGCAGACATAAGCAATTACACACGACATATACATGAATATGACAGTTTAAATACTTGAAAACGGTGTTTTGTATGCTTTTACATGCTTAAAACAGCATTTTTATCTTGCTTTCACCAACATTAGCTATTATACACGACAGAAAAATGAGTATGACAGTTTAAATACTTGAAAACGGTGTTTTGTATGCTTTTGCATGCTTAAAACAGCATTTTTATCTTGCTTTCACCAACATTAGCTATTATACACGACAGAAACGTGAATATGACAGTTTAAATACTTGAAAACAGCATTTTGTATATTTTTGAAAGCTGAAAACAGATATTTTATCTTGATTTTGCAAACGTAACCCATTACACACGACATATACATGAATATGACAGTTTAAATACTTGAAAACGGTGTTTTGTATGCTTTTGCATGCTTAAAACAGCATTTTTATCTTGCTTTCACCAACATTAGCTATTATACACAACAGAAACATGAAAATGACAGTTTAAATACTTGAAAACAGCATTTTGTATGTTTTTTCAAGCTGAAAACAGCTATTTTAACTTGATTTTGCAAACATAAGCCATTACACACGACATATACATGAATATGACAGTTTAAATACTTGAAAACGGTGTTTTGTATGCTTTTGCATGCTTAAAACATCATTTTTATCTTGCTTTCACCAACATTAGCTATTATACACGACAGAAACATGAATATAACAGTTTAAATACTTGAAAACGGTGTTTGCTTTTGCATGCTTAAAACAGCATTTTATCTTGCTTCTACCAACATTAGCTATTATACACGACAGAAACATGAATATGACAATTTAAATACTTGAAAACGGTGTATTGTATGCTTTTGCATGCTTAAAACAGCATTTTTATCTTGCTTTCACCAACATTAGCTATCATACACGACAGAAACATGAATATGACAGTTCATGTTTCTTGAAAACAGCATTTTGTATGTTTTTGCAAGCTGAAAACAGCTTTTTTAACTTGATTTTGCAAACATAATCCATTACACACGACATATACTTGAATATGACAGTTTAAATACTTGAAAACGGTGTTTTGTATGCTTTTGCATGATGAAAACAGCATTTTTATCTTGCTTTCACCAACATTAGCTATTATTCACGACAGAAACATGAATATGACAGTTTAAATACTTGAAAACGGTGTTTTGTATGCTTTTGCATGCTTAAAACCGCATTTTTATCTTGCTTTCACCAACATTAGCTATTATACACGACAGAAACATGAATATGACAGTTTAAATACTTGAAAACAGCATTTTGTAAGTTTTTGCAAACTAAAAACAGCTATTTTATCTTGATTTTGCAAACATAAGCCATTACACACGACATATACAGGAATATGACAGTTAAAATACTTGAAAACAGCATTTTGTATGTTCTTGCAAGCAGAAAACAGCTATTTTATCTTGAATATACAAACATAAGCCAATACACACGACATATACATGAATATGACAGTTTAAATACTTCGAAACGGTGTTTTGTATGCTTTTGCATGCTTAGAACAGCATTTTTATCTTACTTTCACAAACAGTAGCTATTATACACGACAGAAACATGGATATGACAGTTTAAATACTTGAAAACGGTGTTTTGTATGCTTTTGCATGCTTAAAACATCATTTTTATCTTGCTTTCACCAACATTAGCTATTATACACGACAGAAACATGAATATGACAGTTTAAATACTTGAAAACAGCATTTTGTATGTTTTTGCAAGCTGAAAACAGCTATTTTATCTTGATTTTGCAAACATAAGCCATTACACACGACACATACATGAATATGACAGTTTAAATACTTGAAAACGGTGTTTTGTATGCTTTTGCATGCTTAAAACATCATTTTTATCTTGCTTTCACCAACATTAGCTATTATACAGGACAGAAACATGAATATGACAGTTTAAATACTTGAAAACAGCATTTTGTATGTTTTTGCAAGCTTAAAACAGCTATTTTATCTTGATTTTGCAAACATAAGCCATTACACACGACATACACATGAATATGACAGTTTAAATACTTAGAAACGGTGTTTTGTATGCTTTTGCATGCTTAAAACAGCATTTTATCTTGCTTTCACCAACATTAGCTATCATACACGACAGAAACATGAATATGACAGTTTAAATACTTGAAAACGGTGTTTTGTATGCTTTTGCATGCTTAAAACAGCATTTTTATCTTGCTTTCACCAACATTAGCTATTATACACGACAGAAACATGAATATGACAGTTTAAATACTTGAAAACGGTGTTTTGTATGCTTTTGCATGCTTAAAACAGCATTTTTATCTTGCTTTCACCAACATTAGCTATTATACACGACAGAAACGTGAATATGACAGTTTAAATACTTGAAAACAGCATTTTGTATATTTTTGAAAGCTGAAAACAGCTATTTTATCTTGATTTTGCAAACATAAGCCATTACACACGACATATACATAAATATGACAGTTTACATACTTGAAAACGGTGTTTTGTATGCTTTTGCATGCTTAAAACAGCATTTTTATCTTGCTTTCACCAACATTAGCTATTTTACACGACAGAAACATGAATATAACAGTTTAAATACTTGAAAACGGTGTTTTGTTTGCTTTTGCATGCTTAAAACAGCATTTTTATTTTGCTTCTACCAACATTAGCTATTATACACGACAGAAACATGAATATGACAATTTAAATACTTGAAAACGGTGTATTGTATGCTTTTGCATGCTTAAAACAGGATTTTTATCTTGCTTTCACCAACATTAGCTATCATACACGACAGAAACATGAATATGACAGTTTAAATACTTGAAAACAGCATTTTGTATGTTTTTGCAAGCTGAAAACAGCTTTTTTAACTTGATTTTGCAAACATAATCCATTACACACGACATATACTTGAATATGACAGTTTAAATACTTGAAAACGGTGTTTTGTATGCTTTTGCATGATAAAAACAGCATTTTTATCTTGCTTTCACCAACATTAGCTATTATTCACGACAGAAACATGAATATGACAGTTTAAATACTTGAAAACGGTGTTTTGTATGCTTTTGCATGCTTACAACCGCATTTTTATCTTGCTTTCACCAACATTAGCTATTATACACGACAGAAACATGAATATGACAGTTTAAATACTTGAAAACAGCATTTTGTAAGTTTTTGCAAACTAAAAACAGCTATTTTATCTTGATTTTGCAAACATAAGCCATTGCACACGACATATACAGGAATATGACAGTTTAAATACTTGAAAACAGCATTTTGTATGTTCTTGCAAGCAGAAAACAGCTATTTTATCTTGATTATACAAACATAAGCCAATACACACGACATATACATGAATATGACAGTTTAAATAAATCGAAACGGTGTTTTGTATGCTTTTGCATGCTTAGAACAGCATTTTTATCTTACTTTAACAAACATTAGCTATTATACACGACAGAAACATGAATATGACAGTTTAAATACTTGAAAACGGTGTTTTGTATGCTTAAAACAGCATTTTTGTCTTGCTTTCACCAACAGTAGCTATTATACACGACAGAAACATGAATATGACAGTTTAAATACTTAAAAACGGTGTTTTGTATGCTTTTGCATGCTTAAAACAGCATTTTATCTTGCTTTCACCAACATTAGCTATCATACACGACAGAAACATGAATATGACAGTTTAAATACTTGAAAACAGCATTTTGTATGTTTTTGCAAGCTGAATACATCTATTTTATCTTGATTTTGCAAACATAAGCAATTACACACGACATATACATGAATATGACAGTTAAATACTTAAAAACGGTGTTTTGTATGCTTTTGCATACTTAAAACAGCATTTTTATCATGCTTTCACCAACATTAGCTATTATACACGACAGAAACATGAGTATGACAGTTTAAATACTTAAAAACGGTGTTTTGTATGCTTTTGCATGCTTAAAACAGCATTTTTATCTTGCTTTCACCAACATTAGCTATTATACACGACAGAAACATGAATATGACAATTTAAATACTTGAAAACGGTGTTTTGTATGCTTTTGCATGCTTAAAACAGCATTTTTATCTTGCTTTCACTAACATTAGCTATTATACACGACAGAAACGTGAATATGACTGTTTAAATACTTGAAAACAGCATTTTGTATATTTTTGAAAGCTGAAAACAGCTATTTTATCTTGATTTTGCAAACATAAGCCATTACATACGACATATACATAAATATGACAGTTTACATACTTGAAAACGGTGTTTTGTATGCTTTTGCATGCTTAAAACAGCATTTTTATCTTGCTTTCACCAACATTAGCTATTATACACAACAGAAACATGAAAATGACAGTTTAAATACTTGAAAACAGCATTTTGTATGTTTTTTCAAGCTGAAAACAGCTATTTTAACTTGATTTTGCAAACATAAGCCATTACACACGACATATACATGAATATGACAGTTTAAATACTTGAAAACGGTGTTTTGTATGCTTTTGCATGCTTAAAACATCATTTTTATCTTGCTTTCACCAACATTAGCTATTATACACGACAGAAACATGAATATAACAGTTTAAATACTTGAAAACGGTGTTTTGTTTGCTTTTGCATGCTTAAAACAGCATTTTTATCTTGCTTCTACCAACATTAGCTATTATACACGACAGAAACATGAATATGACAATTTAAATACTTGAAAACGGTGTATTGTATGCTTTTGCATGCTTAAAACAGGATTTTTATCTTGCTTTCACCAACATTAGCTATCATACACGACAGAAACATGAATATGACAGTTTAAATACTTGAAAACAGCATTTTGTATGTTTTTGCAAGCTGAAAACAGCTTTTTTAACTTGATTTTGCAAACATAATCCATTACACACGACATATACTTGAATATGACAGTTTAAATACTTGAAAACGGTGTTTTGTATGCTTTTGCATGATAAAAACAGCATTTTTATCTTGCTTTCACCAACATTAGCTATTATTCACGACAGAAACATGAATATGACAGTTTAAATACTTGAAAACAGCATTTTGTAAGTTTTTGCAAACTAAAAACAGCTATTTTATCTTGATTTTGCAAACATAAGCCATTACACACGACATATACAGGAATATGACAGTTTAAATACTTGAAAACAGCATTTTGTATGTTCTTGCAAGCAGAAAACAGCTATTTTATCTTGATTATACAAACATAAGCCAATACACACGACATATACATGAATATGACAGTTTAAATACTTCGAAACGGTGTTTTGTATGCTTTTGCATGCTTAGAACAGCATTTTTATCTTACTTTTACAAACATTAGGTATTATACACGACAGAAACATGAATATGACAGTTTAAATACTTGAAAACGGTGTTTTGTATGCTTAAAACAGCATTTTTATCTTGCTTTCACCAACAGTAGCTATTATACACGACAGAAACATGAATATGACAGTTTAAATACTTGAAAACGGTGTTTTGTATGCTTTTGCATGCTTAAAACATCATTTTTATCTTGCTTTCACCAACATTAGCTATTATACACGACAGAAACATGAATATGACAGTTTAAATACTTGAAAACAGCATTTTGTATGTTTTTGCAAGCTGAAAACAGCTATTTTATCTTGATTTTGCAAACATAAGCCATTACACACGACACATACATGAATATGACAGTTTAAATACTTGAAAACGGTGTTTTGTATGCTTTTGCATGCTTAAAACCGCATTTTTTCTTGCTTTCACCAACATTAGCTATTATACACGACAGAAACATGAATATGACAGTTTAAATACTTGAAAACAGCATTTTGTATGTTTTTGCAAGCTGAAAACAGCTATTTTATCTTGATTTTGCAAACATAAGCCATTCCACACGACACATACATGAATATGGCAGTTTGAATACTTGAAAACGGTGTTTTGTATGCTTTTGCATGCTTAAAACATCATTTTTATCTTGCTTTCACCAACATTAGCTATTATACAGGACAGAAACATGAATATGACAGTTTAAATACTTGAAAACAGCATTTTGTAAGTTTTTGCAAGCTGAAAACAGCTATTTTATCTTGATTTTGCAAACATAAGCCATTACACACGACATATACATGAATATGACAGTTTAAATACTTAAAAACGGTGTTTTGTATGCTTTTGCATGCTTAAAACAGCATTTTATCTTGCTTTCACCAACATTAGCTATCATACACGACAGAAACATGAATATGACAGTTTAAATACTTGAAAACAGCATTTTGTATGTTTTTGCAAGCTAAATACATCTATTTTATCTTGATTTTGCAAACATAAGCAATTACACACGACATATACATGAATATGACAGTTTGAATACTTGAAAACGGTGTTTTGTATGCTTTTGCATGCTTAAAACATCATTTTTATCTTGCTTTCACCAACATTAGCTATTATACACGACAGAAACATGAATATAACAGTTTAAATACTTGAAAACGGTGTTTTGTTTGCTTTTGCATGCTTAAAACAGCATTTTTATCTTGCTTCTACCAACATTAGCTATTATACACGACAGAAACATGAATATGACAATTTAAATACTTGAAAACGGTGTATTGTATGCTTTTGCATGCTTAAAACAGGATTTTTATCTTGCTTTCACCAACATTAGCTATCATACACGACAGAAACATGAATATGACAGTTTAAATACTTGAAAACAGCATTTTGTATGTTTTTGCAAGCTGAAAACAGCTTTTTTAACTTGATTTTGCAAACATAATCCATTACACACGACATATACTTGAATATGACAGTTTAAATACTTGAAAACGGTGTTTTGTATGCTTTTGCATGATAAAAACAGCATTTTTATCTTGCTTTCACCAACATTAGCTATTATTCACGACAGAAACATGAATATGACAGTTTAAATACTTGAAAACAGCATTTTGTAAGTTTTTGCAAACTAAAAACAGCTATTTTATCTTGATTTTGCAAACATAAGCCATTACACACGACATATACAGGAATATGACAGTTTAAATACTTGAAAACAGCATTTTGTATGTTCTTGCAAGCAGAAAACAGCTATTTTATCTTGATTATACAAACATAAGCCAATACACACGACATATACATGAATATGACAGTTTAAATACTTCGAAACGGTGTTTTGTATGCTTTTGCATGCTTAGAACAGCATTTTTATCTTACTTTTACAAACATTAGGTATTATACACGACAGAAACATGAATATGACAGTTTAAATACTTGAAAACGGTGTTTTGTATGCTTAAAACAGCATTTTTATCTTGCTTTCACCAACAGTAGCTATTATACACGACAGAAACATGAATATGACAGTTTAAATACTTGAAAACGGTGTTTTGTATGCTTTTGCATGCTTAAAACATCATTTTTATCTTGCTTTCACCAACATTAGCTATTATACACGACAGAAACATGAATATGACAGTTTAAATACTTGAAAACAGCATTTTGTATGTTTTTGCAAGCTGAAAACAGCTATTTTATCTTGATTTTGCAAACATAAGCCATTACACACGACACATACATGAATATGACAGTTTAAATACTTGAAAACGGTGTTTTGTATGCTTTTGCATGCTTAAAACCGCATTTTTTCTTGCTTTCACCAACATTAGCTATTATACACGACAGAAACATGAATATGACAGTTTAAATACTTGAAAACAGCATTTTGTATGTTTTTGCAAGCTGAAAACAGCTATTTTATCTTGATTTTGCAAACATAAGCCATTCCACACGACACATACATGAATATGGCAGTTTGAATACTTGAAAACGGTGTTTTGTATGCTTTTGCATGCTTAAAACATCATTTTTATCTTGCTTTCACCAACATTAGCTATTATACAGGACAGAAACATGAATATGACAGTTTAAATACTTGAAAACAGCATTTTGTAAGTTTTTGCAAGCTGAAAACAGCTATTTTATCTTGATTTTGCAAACATAAGCCATTACACACGACATATACATGAATATGACAGTTTAAATACTTAAAAACGGTGTTTTGTATGCTTTTGCATGCTTAAAACAGCATTTTATCTTGCTTTCACCAACATTAGCTATCATACACGACAGAAACATGAATATGACAGTTTAAATACTTGAAAACAGCATTTTGTATGTTTTTGCAAGCTAAATACATCTATTTTATCTTGATTTTGCAAACATAAGCAATTACACACGACATATACATGAATATGACAGTTAAATACTTAAAAACGGTGTTTTGTATGCTTTTGCATGCTTAAAACAGCATTTTTATCTTGCTTTCACCAACATTAGCTATTATACACGACAGAAACATGAGTATGACAGTTTAAATACTTGAAAACGGTGTTTTGTATGCTTTTGCATGCTTAAAACAGCATTTTTATCTTGCTTTCACCAACATTAGCTATTATACACGACAGAAACATGAATATGACAGTTTAAATACTTGAAAACGGTGTTTTGTATGCTTTTGCATGCTTAAAACAGCATTTTTATCTTGCTTTCAACAACATTAGCTATTATACACGACAGAAATATGAATATGAAAGTTTAAATACTTGAAACCAGCATTTTGTATGTTTTTGCAAGCTGAAAACAGCTATTTTATCTTGATTTTGCAAACATAAGCCATTACACACGACATATACATAAATATGACAGTTTAAAAACTTGAAAACGGTGTTTTGTATGCATTTGCATGCTTAAAACAGCATTTTTATCTTGCTTTCACCAACATTAGCTATTATACACGACAGAAACATGAATATGGCAGTTTAAATACTTGAAAACTGTGTTTTGTATGCTTTTGCATGCTTAAAACAGCATTTTTATCTTGCTTTTACCAACATTAGCTATTATACACGACAGAAACATGAATATGACAGTTTAAATACTTGAAAACAGCATTTTGTATGCTTTTGAAAGCTGAAAACAGCTATTTTATCTTGATTTTGCAAACATAAGCCATTACACACGACACATACATGAAAATGACAGTTTAAATACTTGAAAACGGTGTTTTGTATGCTTTTGCATGCTCAAAACAGCATTTTTATCTTGCTTTCACCAACATTACCTATTATACACGACAGAAATATGAGTATGACAGTTTAAATACTTGAAAACGGTGTTTGGTATGCTTTTGCGTGCTTAAAACAGCATTTTAATCTTGCTTTCACCAACATTAGCTATTATACACGACAGAAACATGAATATGACAGTTTAAATACTTGAAAACGGTGTTTTGTATGCTTAAAACAGCATTTTTATCTTGCTTTCACCAACAATAGCTATTATACACGACAGAAACATGAATATGACACTTTAAATACTTGAAAACGATGTTTTGTATGCTTTTGCATGCTTAAAACATCATTTTTATCTTGCTTTCACCAACATTAGCTATTACACACGACAGAAACATGAATATGACAGTTTAAATACTTGAAAACAGCATTTTGTATGTTTTTGCAAGCTGAAAACAGCTATTTTATCTTTATTTTGCAAACATAAGCCATTACACACGACACATACATGAATATGACAGTTTAAATACTTGAAAACGGTGTTTTGTATGCTTTTACATGCTTAAAACAGCATTTTATCTTGCTTTCAACAACATTAGCTATCATACACAACAGAAACATGAATATGACAGTTTAAATACTTGAAAACAGCATTTTGTATGTTTTTGCAAGCTGAAAACATCTATTTTATCTTGATTTTGCAAACATAAGCAATTACACACGACATATACATGAATATGACAGTTTAAATACTTAAAAACGGTGTTTTGTATGCTTTTGCATGCTTAAAACAGCATTTTTATCTTGCTTTCACCAACATTAGCTATTATACACGACAGAAACATGAGTATGACAGTTTAAATACTTGAAAACGGTGTTTTGTATGCTTTTGCATACTTAAAACAGCATTTTTATCTTGCTTTCACCAACAGTAGCTATTATACACGACAGAAACATGAATCTGACAGTTTAAATACTTGAAAACGGTGTTTTGTATGCTTTTGCATACTTAAAACATCATTTTTATCTTGCTTTCTCCAACATTAGCTATTATACACGACAGAAACATGAATATGACAGTTTAAATACTTGAAAACAGCATTTTGTATGTTTTTGCAAGCTGAAAACAGCTATTTTATCTTGATTTTGCAAACATAAGCCATTACACACGACATATACATGGATATGACAGTTTAAATACTTGAAAACGGTGTTTTGTATGCTTTTGCATGCTTAAAACAGCATTTTATCTTGCTTTCACCAACATTAGCTATCATACACAACAGAAACATGAATATGACAGTTTAAATACTTGAAAACAGCATTTTGTATGTTTTTGCAAGCTGAAAACATCTATTTTATCTTGATTTTGCAAACATAAGCAATTACACACGACATATACATGAATATGACAGTTTAAATACTTAAAAACGGTGTTTTGTATGCTTTTGCATGCTTAAAACAGCATTTTTATCTTGCTTTCGCCAACAGTAGCTATTATACACGACAGAAACATGAATATGACAGTTTAAATACTAGAAAACGGTGTTTTGTATGCTTTTGCATGCTTAAAACATCATTTTTATCTTGCTTTCACCAACATTAGCTATTATACACGACAGAAACATGAATATGACAGTTTAAATACTTGAAAACAGCATTTTGTATGTTTTTGCAAGCTGAAAACAGCTATTTTATCTTGATTTTGCAAACATAAGCCATTACACACGACATATACATGAATATGACAGTTTAAATACTTGAAAACGGTGTTTTGTAAGCTTTTGCATGCTTAAAACATCATTTTTATCTTGCTTTCACCAACATTAGCTATTATACAGGACAGAAACATGAATATGACAGTTTAAATACTTGAAAACAGCATTTTGTATGTTTTTGCAAGCTGAAAACAGCTATTTTATCTTGATTTTGCAAACATAAGCCATTACACACGACATATACATGAATATGACAGTTAAATACTTAAAAACGGTGTTTTGTATGCTTTTGCATGCTTAAAACAGCATTTTTATCTTGCTTTCACCAACATTAGCTATTATACACGACAGAAACATGAGTATGACAGTTTAAATACTTGAAAACGGTGTTTTGTATGCTTTTGCATGCTTAAAACAGCATTTTTATCTTGCTTTCACCAACATTAGCTATTATACACGACAGAAACATGAATATGACAGTTTAAATACTTGAAAACGTTGTTTTGTATGCTTTTGCATGCTTAAAACAGCATTTTTATCTTGCTTTCACCAACATTAGCTACTATACACGACAGAAATATGAATATGAAAGTTTAAATACTTGAAAACAGCATTTTGTATGTTTTTGCAAGCTGAAAACAGCTATTTTATCTTGATTTTGCAAACATAAGCCATTACACACGACATATACATAAATATGACAGTTTAAAAACTTAAAAACGGTGTTTTGTATGCATTTGCATGCTTAAAACAGCATTTTTATCTTGCTTTCACCAACATTAGTTATTATACACGACAGAAACATGAATATGGCAGTTTAAATACTTGAAAACTGTGTTTTGTATGCTTTTGCATGCTTAAAACAGCATTTTTATCTTGCTTTCACCAACATTAGCTATTATACACAACAGAAACATGAATATGACACATTAAATACTTTAAAACAGCATTTTGTATATTTTTGCAAGCTGAAAACAGCTATTTTATCTTGATTTTGCAAACATAAGCCATTGCACACGACATATACATGAAAATGACAGTTTAAATACTTGAAAACGGTGTTTTGTATGCTTTTGCATGTTTAAAACAGCATTTTTATCTTTCTTTCACCAACATTAGCTATTATACACGACAGAAACATGAATATGACAGTTTAAATACTTGAAAACAGCATTTTGTATGTTTTTGCAAGCTGAAAACAGCTATTTTATCTTGATTTTGCAAACATAAGCCATTACACACGACATATACATAAATATGACGGTTTAAAAACTTACAAACGGTGTTTTGTATGCATTTGCATGCTTAAAACAGCATTTTTATCTTGCTTTCACCAACATTAGTTATTATACACGACAGAAACATGAATATGACAGTTTAAATACTTGAAAACGGTGTTTTGTATGCTTTTACATGCTTAAAACAGCATTTTATCTTGCTTTCAACAACATTAGCTATCATACACAACAGAAACATGAATATGACAGTTTAAATACTTAAAAACAGCATTTTGTATGTTTTTGCAAGCTGAAAACATCTATTTTATCTTGATTTTGCAAACATAAGCAATTACACACGACATATACATGAATATGACAGTTTAAATACTTAAAAACGGTGTTTTGTATGCTTTTGCATGCTTAAAACAGCATTTTTATCTTGCTTTCACCAACATTAGCTATTATACACGACAGAAACATGAGTATGAAGTTTAAATACTTGAAAACGGTGTTTTGTATGCTTTTGCATACCTAAAACAGCATTTTTATCTTGCTTTCACCAACAGTAGCTATTATACACGACAGAAACATGAATATGACAGTTTAAATACTTAAAAACGGTGTTTTGTATGCTTTTGCATGCTTAAAACATCATTTTTATCTTGCTTTCACCAACGTTAGCTATTATACACGACAGAAACATGAATATGACAGTTTAAATACTTGAAAACAGCATTTTGTATGTTTTTGCAAGCTGAAAACAGCTATTTTATCTTGATTTTGCAAACATAAGCCATTACACACGACACATACATGAATATGACAGTTTAAATACTTGAAAACGGTGTTTTGTATGCTTTTGCATACTTAAAACATCATTTTTATCTTGCTTTCTCCAACATTAGCTATTATACACGACAGAAACATGAATATGACAGTTTAAATACTTGAAAACAGCATTTTGTATGTTTTTGCAAGCTGAAAACAGCTATTTTATCTTGATTTTGCAAACATAAGCCATTACACACGACATATACATGGATATGACAGTTTAAATACTTGAAAACGGTGTTTTGTATGCTTTTGCATGCTTAAAACAGCATTTTATCTTGCTTTCACCAACATTAGCTATCATACACCACAGAAATGTAAACGCTAAGTCACCACACAGAGATTCCAAAATTTAATAACGTAATAAGTAATGTCAGCATGTAGAGAGAGTTCAATACTCGATAGTGTAATAATTAAAAATGCAAGTGTAAGTAATTGTCTAAATTTAAACTGGTAATATATGTCATGTTTGCTGACTTAGCGTTGACAGAATTATTAATTATTGAGTAATTAGGTTACATTGTTTGAGTAATATTATTTAGTTAGCACTTATTTTGTTGATGTAGAATTTGTAGTAACACATATGAATATTAGCATGTAAGTAAGTAGAGTATTCAGTATAGAGAGGCAGTATTCAGTAGAGAGTACACAGTAATGTCAATTGTAAAGTACGTTCATCGTTTAATAAAGAATATGTAAGTTAGTCGCCGGAAACCAAGTCTTTTTTATTTGTTGCTGACTCCCAGTCTCGACGGGACCCCGTTATTAGAAATGGTGGCAGCGGTTTTGGGTTCATTTGTCAGACCAGAGTGGCCTTTACACACTGTATTGGTTGCTCGCGGGAGTCAGCATGCTACGAAGATTGTTGAAGTCGAGAGTTGCGGCCGATAAATTGTAGAAGACGCAAGAAGAAAGATGTACGGTCAGAGAAGATTCCATCATAATGAGAGAAGACGCGTACAATGTTACAATTGTGGCGGAAACCATTACGCCAGGCAATGTTGGCAACAAGTAATCAATCAAAGGAGAGGCTACGAAGAACACGAGCGCTACCGAAGATATGAAGAGAATCAACGTGCTACGATGTATGAAAATCAACAAAATTACCCGGACGAACAAGAAACAAAAATAGAAGAACCATTCGATATAGAAACAGAGACAATAAAATGCTGGTTTAGCAAATTAGCAAGAGCCCATTTATTAGGTCAGGAGGAAGAAACATATAGAATTTGTGAACATCTTGGCGGCTTCCCAACCCCTGAAGGCGTTTTAAGATGTTTCGGATGTCGGATGCCCAAGAAAAACTACTGCGTTTGCAAAAGAACTAAAGAACAAACAGATAAAATTGAAGTTGCTGTACCAGAAAATACGGAAGATGAACACGAAACAGAACCTGAAAGCGCTACTGAGGTAATTCACGAGTGTGTTAGTTGTCTGTTCCCAAAACGGGATTGCTGCATTTGTGCAGAACAGAAAGAAAAACAACATGAACCACAAGAGATTGCCAAAGAAGAATTCTGCGAGAAAGGAGCGGTGGACTCCGAAGCAGAAGAGGTTGAATTGGAGGAAGAAATATTAGAAGATTTTAAAGCTGAGGGTGCGTTAGAGAGGGCACCAATCGTTAGTATCCTTATCAGAGACGAATTCTGCGAGAAAGGAGCGGAGGACTCCGAGGCAGAAGAGGCTGAAGTGAAGGAAGTAATAATTGAAGATTTTAAAATGGAGGAGAGTGCGATAGAGAGCACACCAATCGAGAGCAGTCAAATCAAAGAAGATGTAGCGATAAAAGTTAACCAAGACCAGGTTCAGCGGATCATCAGAGATTCCAAGGGCAGCAACAGCAAAAGACAGAAGATGAAAAAGAAGAAAAAAGGGTTCATAGTGCGGAAAATAATTAAAGTTACAGGCAAGCATCGTACAAATCCGAAGAAAGTGAACTTTTCCAAAAAGTCAGATAAGCAGAACAAAAAATCGAAGCGCAACCAACCAATTCAAGGTCAACATTACACAAATCCAGGGAGAAAGCATGTGCCGAAGAAAATTGTGCATCACAATATAAACTTTAGAAGGTGGTGGTGTTTATATGGACAATTTTGTGGAGATGAACATTGTTAATAAACTTTCGTGAAGTGTTTTGTTTTAGTGATATTTAGGTATTAATATTTATGTAATTATATTGTGGTATTAGTTTTTAATATGTGTTTTTTTATGTATAAAATTGTGCTCCATGCGGAAGCAAATTTTCTAAAATAGGGAGGTATGTAAACGCTAAGTCACCACACAGAGATTCCAAAATTTAATAACGTAATAAGTAATGTCAGCATGTAGAGAGAGTTCAATACTCGATAGTGTAATAATTAAAAATGCATGTGTAAGTAATTGTCTAAATTTAAACTGGTAATATATGTCATGTTTGCTGACTTAGCGTTGACAGAATTATTAATTATTGAGTAATTAGGTTACATTGTTTGAGTAATATTATTTAGTTAGCACTTATTTTGTTGATGTAGAATTTGTAGTAACACATATAAATATTAGCATGTAAGTAAGTAGAGTATTCAGTATAGAGAGGCAGTATTCAGTAGAGAGTACACAGTAATGTCAATTGTAAAGTACGTTCATCGTTTAATAAAGAATATGTAAGTTAGTCGCCGGAAACCAAGTCTTTTTTATTTGTTGCTGACTCCCAATCTCGACGGGACCCACTTTTTTATTTTTCTACCCTCTTAGGGGGTGTTAGAGAAACATGAATATGACTGTTTAAATACTTGAAAACAGCATTTTGTATGTTTTTGCAAGCTGAAAACATCTATTTTATCTTGATTTTGCAAACATAAGCAATTACACACGACATATACATGAATATGACATGTTAAATACTTAAAAACGGTGTTTTGTATGCTTTTGCATGCTTAAAACAGCATTTTTATCTTGCTTTCACCAACAGTAGCTATTATACACGACAGAAACATGAATATGACAGTTTAAATACTTAAAAACAGCATTTTGTATGTTTTTGCAAGCTGAAAACAGCTATTTTATCTTGAGTTTGCAAACATAAGCCATTACACACGACATATACATGAATATGACAGTTTAAATACTTAAAAACGGTGTTTTGTATGCTTTTGCATGCTTAAAACATCATTTTTATTTTGCTTTCACCAACATTAGCTATTATACAGGACAGAAACATGAATATGACAGTTTAAATACTTGAAAACAGCATTTTGTATGTTTTTGCAAGCTGAAAACAGCTATTTTATCTTGATTTTGCAAACATAAGCCATTACACACGACATATACATGAATATGACAGTTAAATACTTAAAAACGGTGTTTTGTATGCTTTTGCATGCTTAAAACAGCATTTTTATCTTGCTTTCACCAACATTAGCTATTATACACGACAGAAACATGAGTATGACAGTTTAAATACTTGAAAACGGTGTTTTGTATGCTTTTGCATGCTTAAAACAGCATTTTTATCTTGCTTTCACCAACATTAGCTATTATACACGACAGAAACATGAATATGACAGTTTAAATACTTGAAAACGTTGTTTTGTATGCTTTTGCATGCTTAAAACAGCATTTTTATCTTGCTTTCACCAACATTAGCTATTATACACAACAGAAACATGAATATGACACATTAAATACTTTAAAACAGCATTTTGTATATTTTTGCAAGCTGAAAACAGCTATTTTATCTTGATTTTGCAAACATAAGCCATTGGACACGACATATACATGAAAATGACAGTTTAAATACTTGAAAACGGTGTTTTGTATGCTTTTGCATGCTTAAAACAGCATTTTTATCTTTCTTTCACCAACATTAGCTATTATACACGACAGAAACATGAGTATGACAGTTTAAATACTTGAAAACGGTGTTTTGTATGCTTTTGCAGGCTTAAAACAGTATTTTTATCTTGCTTTCACCAACATTAGCTATTATACACGACAGAAGTATGAGTATGACAGTTTAAATACTTGAAAATGGTGTTTTGTATGCTTTTGCATGCTTAAAACAGCATTTTTATCTTGCTTTCACCAACATTAGCTATTATACACGACAGAAACATGAATATGACAGTTTAAATACGCGAAAACAGCATTTTGTATGTTTTTGCAAGCTGAAAACAGCTATTTTATCTTGATTTTGCAAACATAAGCCATTACACACGACACATACATGAATATGACAGTTTAAATACTTGAAAACGGTGTTTTGTATGCTTTTGCATGCTTAAAACATCATTTTTATCTTGCTTTCTCCAACATTAGCTATTATACACGACAGAAACATGAATATGACAGTTTAAATACTTGAAAACAGAATTTTGTATGTTTTTGCAAGCTGAAAACAACTATTTTATCTTGATTTTGCAAACATAAGCCACTACACACGACATATATATGAATATGACAGTTTAAATACTTGAAAACGGTGTTTTGTATGCTTTTGCATGCTTAAAACAGCATTTTATCTTGCTTTCAACAACATTAGCTATCATACACAACAGAAACATGAATATGACAGTTTAAATACTTGAAAACAGCATTTTGTATGTTTTTGCAAGCTGAAAACATCTATTTTATCTTGATTTTGCAAACATAAGCAATTACACACGACATATATATGAATATGACAGTTTAAATACTTAAAAACGGTGTTTTGTATGCTTTTGCATGCTTAAAACAGCATTTTTATCTTGCTTTCACCAACATTAGCTATTATACACGACAGAAACATGAGTATGACAGTTTAAATACTTGAAAACGGTGTTTTGTATGCTTTTGCATGCTTAAAACAGCATTTTTATCTTGCTTTCACCAACAGTAGCTATTATACACGACAGAAACATGAATATGACAGTTTAAATACTTAAAAACGGTGTTTTGTATGCTTTTGCATGCTTAAAACATCATTTTTATCTTGCTTTCACCAACATTAGCTATTATACACGACAGAAACATGAATATGACAGTTTAAATACTTGAAAACAGCATTTTGTATGTTTTTGCAAGCTGAAAACAGCTATTTTATCTTGATTTTGCAAACATAAGCCATTACACACGACACATACATGAATATGACAGTTTAAATACTTGAAAACGGTGTTTTGTATGCTTTTGCATGCTTAAAACATCATTTTTATCTTGCTTTCTCCAACATTAGCTATTATACACGACAGAAACATGAATATGACAGTTTAAATACTTAAAAACAGCATTTTGTATGTTTTTGCAAGCGGAAAACAGCTATTTTATCTTGATTTTGCAAACATAAGCCATTACACACGACATATACATAAATATGACAGTTTAAATACTTGAAAACGGTGTTTTGTATTGTTTGATGACGATTTGATATTTGGATCGTGATGATGAGATTAGTACTCGAAGGACCAGTGTAACATATATATAATTTATATTTACACTTATATATTTACATATACGAAACACAATGATATGATTAACACTGAATTGTGCTGAAGATTGATGCTATTTTTATTTTATAACTGAAAGTTAAAAAGGAACCTCCTGGTCAAAATTTCTCCACTACTAGGGGTGTCATAGAATAGTGGGGGTGAGCATCCGATTGGCTCCTGGGAAGTAGGCGAATGGCGCTTGAACATCCCGGCCCCCATTGAAATCTTGATTTCAATAGCACAATTTGATAAAAATTAACAAAACAATGAATAGTCCTTAATCCTATACAAGAAACATAATTACATAATGTTAACATTTGTAAAGATTTGCACACATATATTGTTGTATTGTCTATTTGCACAACATTACAAAGCGTCGGCGTCGGTACACTGCACTGGAAGGACACATATGTTTCTCACTGCACGCGTTGTCTCACCACTCGCAGTTTTAATTGTCACAACCCGCACAATATCATCTCTTCCTTTGTGAAGCTGCACGATGCGACCCATCTTCCAAGTCAATGGAGGAGTAGATTCTTTCAGGAGGACCAAGGTGCCGACGTCAACAGGGGTGGAGTTATTGCGATGCCACTTGGTTCGCTGTTGAAGGGTGGCCAGGTATTCTTTGGCCCACCGGTTCCAGAAGTGCTGGCGCATATATTCAACATGCTGCCAGCGAGAGAGTCTGTTTGTTGGTACTTCCTGTAGGCATGGCTCGACCGGAGCCGATAGTGGACAGCCGATTAAAAAGTGTCCGGGTGTCAGGACATTATTGTCTGCAGGATCCTCTGATAGCGGGCACAGTGGTCGCGAGTTAAGGCAAGCTTCTACCGATACTAATAATGTCAACATCTCCTCATATGTTAGTAATGTATTACCTATTACCCGCTTAATGTGATATTTCACAGATTTTATCCCAGCCTCCCAAATTCCACCGAAATGAGGTGCGCGTGATGGAATAAAATACCACTTTATATTAACTTTTGATAAATAATTATTTATACTGTCATCACGTTCTACAAGCTGTGCCAATTTTTTTAACTCATTATCCGCTCCACGAAAATTAGTAGCGTTGTCTGAGTAAATATTGCTAATCATGCCCCGACGACCTATAAATCTTTTTAGTGAGTTTACAAAACTTTGCGCTGTTAAATCGCCCACCAGTTCTAAGTGGATTGCCTTGGTCGTAAAGCATATGAATAAACATATATACACTTTTACTGTTTTCTTACTACGCCTTCCCCCTTCTTTAATAAATATTGGACCCCCATAATCAACCCCGCAATTTTGGAAAGGTCGAGAAATGGTAACTCGGGATTTTGGAAGGTCGCCCATTTTAGGAGATATATCTGTTGGTTTTACACGAAAACATTTTAAACAGTTTCTAACAACATGCCTAACTTGATTGCGACCATCTAAAGGCCAATATTTTTGACGTATAGCAGCTAAGGTAGCAGACGGACCTGCGTGTAATTGTAATAAATGTTCGTAGTTTATTAAAAGTTTTGTAAAGTGATGCTTTGGCAGAACAATGGGAAATTTTTGATCAAAATTTAAATTTGAGTTCATTAACCTACCCCCAACTCTGATAATCCCTTCTTTATCTAGAAATGGACTAAGCCCACTCAATTTACTTTTATGACTGACTTGCATTTGTTTACCTAAACTTTTGATTTCTTCGCCAAATTCCGTGTTTTGAATTAATTTTATTATTTTTAAAGTGGCTGTTTGTAGTTCATGTGTTTTTAGAAAGCCTATCTGTTGATTAGTGCTTTTCCTGGTATAATTTGCAAATCGCAGACACCATGCTATAATGCGAATTATTTTTGACGATGATACATGAGTTTTTAAAATGTTTAACATTTGATCGTCCTTATTGGTGACATGTAATGTAATTCCCCGTAGTTCTGGAATATCTGATTTGTCTAATGATACTGAGTTACACGGCCAATGATCTGAATGTTTATGTAACCATGATGGTCCATGGAACCATAAAGAGCAATTAATTAAATTTTTTGGTAAGCATCCACGAGATATTATGTCTGCAGGATTGTCCGTGGAACGGACGTGTTTCCAGTTCTGAATATCTGAAATATTTTGAATTTCCGTTACTCTATTCGCAGTGAAGGTCTTTAAATTATTTGGTATCATGTTGAGCCATGACAGAACTATACTTGAGTCAGTCCAGTAATACAAAGTATTTATATTTAATATTGTTTTTAAGTTTGACATTAATCTAGCTAATAATATGGCTCCACATAACTCTAGTCGAGGGATGGAAATTGTTTTTAACGGTGCTACCCGCGATTTTGCACATAAAAGATGAGTGCTATATACATTAGCATACGAGACACGGACAAAGACGCATGCACCATATGCTACCTGCGAGCTATCACAAAAACCGTGTAATTCGATTTGCGTATAAGTTGCAAGACTAATTACTCTGCGCGGTATTCTCACACTATTTAAAATACCTAATTGTGTTACAATTTCGTTCCATGATTTTGTAATTTCATCTGGAACTTGCTCGTCCCATCCTAATTTGATTTTCCATATTGATTGCATGATTAATTTTGCCTTTACAATGACTGGGCCAATTAATTGTAATGGGTCATATATTCTAGCTATTGTGGATAATATTTTCCGTTTTGTCAATTTTCGCGACGTATTAATTTGTGAATTGATTTCATAACGTAAATCATCCCCTTGACAATTCCAAATCATTCCTAAAGTTCTTGTGTCTCCATTTTCATCAAAGTTTAACATATGAGTTTCTACCGTTTTACTGTCAGGGGTTGGTAGCAAATTAGAGTTGTTTGCTGCGAATTTGCGTAGATCAAATCCACCTTTTTTTAACAAGCTAATTACCTCATCTCTAATTTTAATTGTATTTTCAAGTGAATCTGATCCCGTGAGTACATTATCAACATAAAAATCATTAAGAATGATTTGATATATTTCAGGGTATGTATCTTTAGAATTCCTTGCTAATTCTTGCAAACATTTAACCGCCAAGTACGGAGCACAAGATAATCCGTATGTAATTGTATTTAGCTGGTAAGTTTGATAATTTTGACTAGGATCATCGCGCCAAAAGATATTTTGATAAACCCGATCTTCTGGTGCGACTAAAATTTGCCGATACATTTTTGATATGTCGGCGGTAAACACATATGTATGAATTCTGAACCGGAGTAAAATCGGAATTATATCATTTTGAACTTTAGGACCAACTGATAAGGTTTGATTCAAGCTAATGTTTGAGGTGGATTTTGCGCTTCCATCGAAAACTACTCGTAGTTTAGTTGTAGTGCTTGTGTCTTTAAGTACGCCATGATGTGGCAAATATACATTATGTTCATTTGATTGTTTGATCAAGGTCATGTGATCTAAATCTAGATATTCGTGAATAAACTTTGAGTAATTTTGTTTTAATGCTAAATTTTGTGAAAATCGTCTCTCTAATGAATTTAGTCGATTGATTGCTGCGTGCTTGGTATTCCCGATAATGCTAGGGTTAGTTTTGAAGGGTAATCTCACAATAAATCTCCCGTTGGCGTCACGTGTAGTTGTATCTTGGAAATACTTTTCGCATTGTATTTCTTCGGCTGATAACATCTGTTCCGAAGATGTTGTTATTGGGTATTCCTCAATTTCCCAAAATTGGCTAAGCTGTTTATTTAAAGAGGATAAGGTTATATTGCACTGATAATTGGTCTCGGAATTTCGAAGGTTTACTTTTCCTCCTATAATCCATCCTAAACATGTGTCCTGCAGATGCGGACTAACGGAGTTTGCTTTTATTTGCCCGGTCAACAATACCTGCCAGAACACTTCAGCCCCTAATAAAATATCTATATTGTTGGAGGTATGGTAATTAGGGTCGGCTAGTTTCAGATTGTCCGGAATGTTTAAATGAAATAAAATTGAGCTGTGAGCCTTGATCCAATAACGCTCGACATTTGATCCAAGTATTTGTATTTTTATTTTTTATTAATATTTCCGCTGTTGATAATAAAGTCTGGGGCTTTAAATCGGAATTATTTATATGCGCAGTAACTGAATTAACATTTGTTATATTCCCGTGTAATAAACTGTTGTGCCTCTGTTTACAGATACGACAGTTAAAATTACTTTTGCAATCCTCAACTAAATGATTTTTACGGAAACAATTTGAGCACAGTTTCAAAATTTTTATTTTGTTTATTCTATCCGGAATATTTAATTTTAAGAATTCTTGACATTGAAATAAGGCGTGAGATTTCTTACAATTAAAACATTGTAACTGATTTGAGGATGAATTATTTGATACATGGCAAAGTGATTGCACTTTGTTAAAAGTTTGATTTTGGCGTGAGGAATTAGGTTTGTTGTTATTGGAACTACTTGGTTTGATCATATGTTCTGGAGAATTGAGTGATTGTAAAAGAAGACATCTATTTTCTAAGAATTCCATTAATTCCCTAATCTTAGGTGGTTTTGAATTTAGTGTAGATTCCCATTCGCGTTTGGTAAAAAAGTCGAATTTCAATGTTATAATGGGTATCAGTAAAGTGTCCCAGTGTTCTGTTGGTTCTTTCAAGGCCTTAAGGGCTGCCAAATTAACTGATATGTCATCACAAAGTTTCCTTAAGCCTACATGTGAATTTTTTACTAGAGGTGGTGAATTTAATATTGCTAAAACATGAGCTTGAGTGATGATCCTTAGATTTTCATAACGCTTTTCGACTGCTTCCCATGCTGCTTGATAATTATCGTTAGACAGTGTAAATGATTCGATTACCTTTTGAGAGTCTCCTTTTAGGCAACATTTTAAATAGTAAAACTTTTCAATGTTTGTAAATGTATTATTATCATGTATCAACGCTATGAACGTATCGCGAAATGAAATCCAATTTGTATATGCACCTTCGAAGGTGGGCAAATTTAACATTGGCACTCTAACATTACTGACATTTGTAACTTGCGTCTGTGTGACATTTTGACTTGTAGGTGTGGCATTTGAATTATGATTTATATTATGTTGATCAATAAATGTACGGATGGCTGATTCTATATTATAATATTTTGTTTCAAATTCGTCTCTTTCACTAATTTGTCTTTCTGAACTATCTTGCAGTTCAATTTGATCTTGGACATTGTTAAACTTTTGAAAAATTGTTTGTAAATTTGGTAACCGCGATTTTAATTGGTTTATGTCGTCTGTGTCTGGTTCAAATTTATCAACGGAGGTTTTGATTCGCGTTAAAGCGGCTTTGATTAAACCGCGTTGATCTGTTAATGATTTTACATCGACCGTCATTTCGGTAAAATGTAGATAATATAAATTTAGTAATTAAACAAACGTATAACATATGAGGAGATGATTAACAAGATTAGAACGTAGAGCTCACTAACCTTGCTGACCAAGCCAGGTTCCAGTTGTGGATAACTGCTACTGCGAGGTTGCCTCGATGTAGGTTCCCGTGGTTGGATGACTGCTACTGCGAAGTTGCCTCGATGTAGGTTCCCGTGGTTGGATGACTGCTACTGCGAGGATGCCTCGATGTAGGTTCCCGTGGTTGGGCGACTTTTCCTTTTCTGTCGCTGTCGCTGGTTACGATCCGGCTCGTAGGACCAAAATGTTTGATGACGATTTGATATTTGGATCGTGATGATGAGATTAGTACTCGAAGGACCAGTGTAACATATATATAATTTATATTTACACTTATATATTTACATATACGAAACACAATGATATGATTAACACTGAATTGTGCTGAAGATTGATGCTATTTTTAGTGAATACAAAATATTGCTGATAATGATACTGTATAACTGAAAGTTAAAAAGGAACCTCCTGGTCAAAATTTCTCCCCTACTAGGGGTGTCATAGAATAGTGGGGGTGAGCATCCGATTGGCTCCTGGGAAGTAGGCGAATGGCGCCTGAACATGTATGCTTTTGCATGCTTAAAACAGCATTTTATCTTGCTTTCACCAACATTAGCTATCATACACAACAGAAACATGAATATGACAGTTTAAATACTTGAAAACAGCATTTTGTATGTTTTTGCAAGCTGAAAACATCTATTTTATCTTCATTTTGCAAACATAAGCAATTACACACGACATATACATGAATATGACAGTTTAAATACTTAAAAACGGTGTTTTGTATGCTTTTGCATGCTTAAAACAGCATTTTTATCTTACTTTCACCAACATTAGCTATTATACACGACAGAAACATGAGTATGACAGTTTAAATACTTGAAAACTGTGTTTTGTATGCTTTTGCATGTTTAAAACAGCATTTTTATCTTGCTTTCACCAACTTTAGCTATTATACACGACAGAAACATGAATATGACAGTTACATACTTGAAAACGGTGTTTTGTATGCTTTTGCATGCTTAAAACAGCATTTTTATCTTGCTTTCACCAACATTGGCTATTATACACGACAGAAACATGAATTTGACAGTTTAAATACTTGAAAACAGCATTTTGTATGGTTTTGCAAGCTGAAAACAGCTATTTTATTTTGATTTTGCAAACATTAGCAATTACACACGACATATACATGAATATGACAGTTTAAATACTTGAAAACTGTGTTTTGTATGTTTTTGCATGCTTAAAACAGCATTTTTATCTTGCTTTCACCAACATTAGCTATTATACACGAAAGTAACATGAATATGACAGTTTAAATACTTGAAAACGGTGTTTTGTATGCTTTTGCTTGCTTAAAACTGCATTTTTATCTTGTTTTCACCAACAATAACTATTATACACAACAGAAACATGAATATGAAAGTTTAAATACTTTAAAACAGCATTTTGTATGTTTTTGCAAGCTGAAAACAGCTATTTTATCTTGATTTTGCAAACATAAGCCATTACACACAACATATACATAAATATGACAGTTTAAAAACTTGAAAACGGTGTTTTGTATGCATTTGCATCCTTAAAACAGCATTTTTATCTTGCTTTCACCAACATTAGCTTTTAACACGACAGAATCATGAATATGGCAGTTTAAATACTTGAAAACGGTGTTTTGTATGCTTTTGCATGCTTAAAACAGCATTTTTATCTTGCTGTCACCAACATTAGCTATTATACACGACAGAAATATGAATATGAAAGTTTAAATACTTGAAAACAGCATTTTGTATGTTTTTGCTAGCTGAAAACAGCTATTTTATCTTGATTTTGCAACATAAGCCATTACACACGACATATACATGAATATGACAGTTTAAATACTTGAAAACGGTGTTTTATATGCTTTTGCATGCTTAAAACAGCATTTTATCTTGCTTTCACCAACATTAGCTATCATACACGACAGAAACATGAATATGACAGTTTAAATACTTGAAAACAGCATTTTGTATGTTTTTGCAAGCTGAAAACAGCTATTTTATCTTGATTTTGCAGACATAAGCAATTACACACGACATATACATGAATATGACAGTTTAAATACTTGAAAACGGTGTTTTGTATGCTTTTACATGCTTAAAACAGCATTTTTATCTTGCTTTCACCAACATTAGCTATTATACACGCCAGAAAAATGAGTATGACAGTTTAAATACTTGAAAACGGTGTTTTGTATGCTTTTGCATGCTTAAAACAGCATTTTTATCTTGCTTTCACCAACATTAGATATTATACACGACAGAAACGTGAATATGACAGTTTAAATACTTGAAAACAGCATTTTGTATATTTTTGAAAGCTGAAAACAGCTATTTTATCTTGATTTTGCAAACATAAGCCATTACACACGACATATACATAAATATGACAGTTGACATACTTGAAAACGGTGTTTTGTATGCTTTTTCATGCTTAAAACAGCATTTTTATCTTGCTTTCACCAACATTAGCTATTATACACAACAGAAACATGAATATGAAAGTTTAAATACTTTAAAACAGCATTTTGTATGTTTTTGCAAGCTGAAAACAGCTATTTTATCTTGATTTTGCAGACATAAGCAATTACACACGACATATACATGAATATGACAGTTTAAATACTTGAAAACGGTGTTTTGTATGCTTTTACATGCTTAAAACAGCATTTTTATCTTGCTTTCACCAACATTAGCTATTATACACGCCAGAAAAATGAGTATGACAGTTTAAATACTTGAAAACGGTGTGTTGTATGCTTTTGCATGCTTAAAACAGCATTTTTATCTTGCTTTCACCAACATTAGCTATTATACACGACAGAAACGTGAATATGACAGTTTAAATACTTGAAAACAGCATTTTGTATATTTTTGAAAGCTGAAAACAGCTATTTTATCTTGATTTTGCAAACATAAGCCATTACACACGACATATACATAAATATGACAGTTGACATACTTGAAAACGGTGTTTTGTATGCTTTTTCATGCTTAAAACAGCATTTTTATCTTGCTTTCACCAACATTAGCTATTATACACAACAGAAACATGAATATGAAAGTTTAAATACTTTAAAACAGCATTTTGTATGTTTTTGCAAGCTGAAAACAGCTATTTTATCTTGATTTTGCAAACATAAGCCATTACACACAACATATACATAAATATGACAGTTTAAAAACTTGAAAACGGTGTTTTGTATGCATTTGCATCCTTAAAACAGCATTTTTATCTTGCTTTCACCAACATTAGCTATTATACACGACAGAAACATGAATATGGCAGTTTAAATACTTGAAAACGGTGTTTTGTATGCTTTTGCATGCTTAAAACAGCATTTTTATCTTGCTGTCACCAACATTAGCTATTATACACGACAGAAATATGAATATGAAAGTTTAAATACTTGAAAACAGCATTTTGTATGTTTTTGCTAGCTGAAAACAGCTATTTTATCTTGATTTTGCAACATAAGCCATTACACACGACATATACATGAATATGACAGTTTAAATACTTGAAAACGGTGTTTTATATGCTTTTGCATGCTTAAAACAGCATTTTATCTTGCTTTCACCAACATTAGCTATCATACATGACAGAAACATGAATATGACAGTTTAAATACTTGAAAACAGCATTTTGTATGTTTTTGCAAGCTGAAAACAGCTATTTTATCTTGATTTTGCAGACATAAGCAATTACACACGACATATACATGAATATGACAGTTTAAATACTTGAAAACGGTGTTTTGTATGCTTTTACATGCTTAAAACAGCATTTTTATCTTGCTTTCACCAACATTAGCTATTATACACGCCAGAAAAATGAGTATGACAGTTTAAATACTTGAAAACGGTGTTTTGTATGCTTTTGCATGCTTAAAACAGCATTTTTATCTTGCTTTCACCAACATTAGCTATTATACACGACAGAAACGTGAATATGACAGTTTAAATACTTGAAAACAGCATTTTGTATATTTTTGAAAGCTGAAAACAGCTATTTTATCTTGATTTTGCAAACATAAGCCATTACACACGACATATACATAAATATGACAGTTTACATACTTGAAAACGGTGTTTTGTATGCTTTTTCATGCTTAAAACAGCATTTTTATCTTGCTTTCACCAACATTAGCTATTATACACAACAGAAACATGAAAATGACAGTTTAAATACTTGAAAACAGCATTTTGTATGTTTTTTCAAGCTGAAAACAGCTATTTTAACTTGATTTTGCAAACATAAGCCATTACACACGACATATACATGAATATGACAGTTTAAATACTTGAAAACGGTGTTTTGTATGCTTTTGCATGCTTAAAACATCATTTTTATCTTGCTTTCACCAACATTAGCTATTATACACGACAGAAACATGAATATAACAGTTTAAATACTTGAAAACGGTGTTTGCTTTTGCATGCTTAAAACAGCATTTTTATCTTGCTTCTACCAACATTAGCTATTATACACGACAGAAACATGAATATGACAATTTAAATACTTGAAAACGGTGTATTGTATGCTTTTGCATGCTTAAAACAGCATTTTTATCTTGCTTTCACCAACATTAGCTATCATACACGACAGAAACATGAATATGACAGCTTAAATACTTGAAAACAGCATTTTGTATGTTTTTGCAAGCTGAAAACAGCTTTTTTAACTTGATTTTGCAAACATAATCCATTACACACGACATATACTTGAATATGACAGTTTAAATACTTGAAAACGGTGTTTTGTATGCTTTTGCATGATAAAAACAGCATTTTTATCTTGCTTTCACCAACATTAGCTATTATTCACGACAGAAACATGAATATGACAGTTTAAATACTTGAAAACGGTGTTTTGTATGCTTTTGCATGCTTAAAACCGCATTTTTATCTTGCTTTCACCAACATTAGCTATTATACACGACAGAAACATGAATATGACAGTTTAAATACTTGAAAACAGCATTTTGTAAGTTTTTGCAAATTAAAAACAGCTATTTTATCTTGATTTTGCAAACATAAGCCATTACACACGACATATACAGGAATATGGCAGTTTAAATACTTGAAAACAGCATTTTGTATGTTCTTGCAAGCAGAAAACAGCTATTTTATCTTGATTATACAAACATAAGCCAATACACACGACATATACATGAATATGACAGTTTAAATACTTCGAAACGGTGTTTTGTATGCTTTTGCATGCTTAGAACAGCATTTTTATCTTACTTTCATAAACAGTAGCTATTATACACGACAGAAACATGAATATGACAGTTTAAATACTTGAAAACGGTGTTTTGTATGCTTAAAACAGCATTTTTATCTTGCTTTCACCAACAGTAGCTATTATACACGACAGAAACATGAATATGACAGTTTAAATACTTGAAAACGGTGTTTTGTATGCTTTTGCATGCTTAAAACATCTTTTTATCTTGCTTTCACCAACATTAGCTATTATACACGACAGAAACATGAATATGACAGTTTAAATACTTGAAAACAGCATTTTGTATGTTTTTGCAAGCTGAAAACAGCTATTTTATCTTGATTTTGCAAACATAAGCCATTACACACGACACATACATGAATATGACAGTTTAAATACTTGAAAACGGTGTTTTGTATGCTTTTGCATGCTTAAAACATCATTTTTATCTTGCTTTCACCAACATTAGCTATTATACAGGACAGAAACATGAATATGACAGTTTAAATACTTAAAAACAGCATTTTGTATGTTTTTGCAAGCTAAAAACAGCTATTTTATCTTGATTTTGCAAACATAAGCCATTACACACGACATATACATGAATATGACAGTTTAAATACTTAGAAACGGTGTTTTGTATGCTTTTGCATGCTTAAAACAGCATTTTATCTTGCTTTCACCAACATTTGCTATCATACACGACAGAAACATGAATATGACAGTTTAAATACTTGAAAACGGTGTTTTGTATGCTTTTGCATGCTTAAAACAGCATTTTTATCTTGCTTTCACCAACATTAGCTATTATACACGACAGAAACATGAATATGACAGTTTAAATACTTGAAAACGGTGTTTTGTATGCTTTTGCATGCTTAAAACAGCATTTTTATCTTGCTTTCACCAACATTAGCTATTATACACGACAGAAACGTGAATATGACAGTTTAAATACTTGAAAACGGTGTTTTGTATGCTTTTGCATGCTTAAAACAGCATTTTTATCTTGCTTTCACCAACATTAGCTATTATACACGACAGAAACGTGAATATGACAGTTTAAATACTTGAAAACAGCATTTTGTATATTTTTGAAAGCTGAAAACAGCTATTTTATCTTGATTTTGCAAACATAAGCCATTACATACGACATATACATAAATATGACAGTTTACATACTTGAAAACGGTGTTTTGTATGCTTTTGCATGCTTAAAACAGCATTTTTATCTTGCTTTCACCAACATTAGCTATTATACACAACAGAAACATGAAAATGACAGTTTAAATACTTGAAAACAGCATTTTGTATGTTTTTTCAACCTGAAAACAGCTATTTTAACTTGATTTTGCAAACATAAGCCATTACACACGACATATACATAAATATGACAGTTTAAATACTTGAAAACGGTGTTTTGTATGCTTTTGCTTGCTTAAAACATCATTTTTATCTTGCTTTCACCAACATTAGCTATTATACACGACAGAAACATGAATATAACAGTTTAAATACTTGAAAACGGTGTTTTGTTTGCTTTTGCATGCTTAAAACAGCATTTTTATTTTGCTTCTACCAACATTAGCTATTATACACGACAGAAACATGAATATGACAATTTAAATACTTGAAAACGGTGTATTGTATGCTTTTGCATGCTTAAAACAGGATTTTTATCTTGCTTTCACGAACATTAGCTATCATACACGACAGAAACATGAATATGACAGTTTAAATATTTGAAAACAGCATTTTGTAAGTTTTTGCAAGCTGAAAACAGCTTTTTTAACTTTATTTTGCAAACATAATCCATTATACACGACATATACTTGAATATGACAGTTTAAATACTTGAAAACGGTGTTTTGTATGCTTTTGCATGATAAAAACAGCATTTTTATCTTGCTTTCACCAACATTAGCTATTATTCACGACAGAAACATGAATATGACAGTTTAAATACTTGAAAACGGTGTTTTGTATGCTTTTGCATGCTTAAAACCGCATTTTTATCTTGCTTTCACCAACATTAGCTATTATACACGACAGAAACATGAATATGACAGTTTAAATACTTGAAAACAGCATTTTGTATGTTCTTGCAAGCAGGAAACAGCTATTTTATCTTGATTATACAAACATAAGCCAATACACACGACATATACATGAATATGACAGTTTAAATACTTCGAAACGGTGTTTTGTATGCTTCTGCATGCTTAGAACAGCATTTTTATCTTACTTTCACAAACATTAGCTATTATACACGACAGAAACATGAATATGACAGTTTAAATACTTGAAAACGGTGTTTTGTATGCTTAAAACAGCATTTTTATCTTTGCTTTCACCAACAGTAGCTATTATACACGACAGAAACATGAATATGACAGTTTAAATACTTGAAAACGGTGTTTTGTATGCATTTGCATGCTTAAAACATCATTTTTATCTTGCTTTCACCAACATTAGCTATTATACACGACAGAAACATGAATATGACAGTTTAAATACTTGAAAACAGCATTTTGTATGTTTTTGCAAGCTGAAAACAGCTATTTTATCTTGATTTTGCAAACATAAGCCATTACACACGACACATACATGAATATGACAGTTTAAATACTTGAAAACTGTGTTTTGTATGCTTTTGCATGCTTAAAACCGCATTTTTATCTTGCTTTCACCAACATTAGCTATTATACACGACAGAAACATGAATATGACAGTTTTAAATACTTGAAAACAGCATTTTGTATGTTTTTGCAAGCTGAAAACAGCTATTTTATCTTGATTTTGCAAACATAAGCCATTACACACGACACATACATGAATATGACAGTTTAAATACTTGAAAACGGTGTTTTGTATGCTTTTGCATGCTTAAAACATCATTTTTATCTTGCTTTCACCAACATTAGCTATTATACACGACAGAAACATGAATATAACAGTTTAAATACTTGAAAACGGTGTTTTGTTTGCTTTTGCATGCTTAAAACAGCATTTTTATCTTGCTTTCACCAACATTAGCTATTATACACGACAGAAACATGAATATGACAGTTTAAATACTTGAAAACAGCATTTTGTATGTTTTTGCAAGCTGAAAACAGCTATTTTATCTTGATTTTGCAAACATAAGCCATTACACACGACACATACATGAATATGACAGTTTAAATACTTGAAAACGGTGTTTTGTATGCTTTTGCATGCTTAAAACATCATTTTTATCTTGCTTTCACCAACATTAGCTATTATACAGGACAGAAACATGACTATGACAGTTTAAATACTTGAAAACAGCATTTTGTAAGTTTTTGCAAGCTGAAAACAGCTATTTTATCTTGATTTTGCAAACATAAAGCCATTACACACGACATATACATGAATATGACAGTTTAAATACTTAAAAACGGTGTTTTTGTATGCTTTTGCATGCTTAAAACAGCATTTTATCTTGCTTTCACCAACATTAGCTATCATACACGACAGAAACATGAATATGACAGTTTAAATACTTGAAAACAGCATTTTGTATGTTTTTGCAAGCTGAATACATCTATTTTATCTTGATTTTGCAAACATAAGCAATTACACACGACATATACATGAATATGACAGTTAAATACTTAAAAACGGTGTTTTGTATGCTTTTGCATGCTTAAAACAGCATTTTTATCTTGCTTTCACCAACATTAGCTATTATACACGACAGAAACATGAGTATGACAGTTTAAATACTTGAAAACGGTGTTTTGTATGCTTTTGCATGCTTAAAACAGCATTTTTATCTTGCTTTCACCAACATTAGCTATTATACACGACAGAAACATGAATATGACAGTTTAAATACTTGAAAACGGTGTTTTGTATGCTTTTGCATGCTTAAAACAGCATTTTTATCTTGCTTTCACCAACATTAGCTATTATACACGACAGAAACGTGAATATGGACAGTTTAAATACTTGAAAACAGCATTTTGTATATTTTTGAAAGCTGAAAACAGCTATTTTATCTTGATTTTGCAAATATAAGCCATTACATACGACATATACATAAATATGACAGTTTACATACTTGAAAACGGTGTTTTGTATGCTTTTGCATGCTTAAAACAGCATTTTTATCTTGCTTTCACCACATTAGCTATTATACACAACAGAAACATGAAAATGACAGTTTAAATACTTGAAAACAGCATTTTGTATGTTTTTTTAAGCTGAAAACAGCTATTTTAACTTGATTTTGCAAACATAAGCCATTACACACGACATATACATGAATATGACAGTTTAAATACTTGAAAACGGTGTTTTGTATGCTTTTGCATGCTTAAAACATCATTTTTATTTTGCTTTCACCAACATTAGCTATTATACACGACAGAAACATGAATATAACAGTTTAAATACTTGAAAACGGTGTTTTGTTTGCTTTTGCATGCTTAAAACAGCATTTTTATCTTGCTTCTACCAACATTAGCTATTATACACGACAGAAACATGAATATGACAATTTAAATACTTGAAAACGGTGTATTGTATGCTTTTGCATGCTTAAAACAGGATTTTTATCTTGCTTTCACCAACATTAGCTATCATACACGACAGAAACATGAATATGACAGTTTAAATACTTGAAAACAGCATTTTGTATTGTATGTTTTTGCAAGCTGAATACATCTATTTTATCTTGATTTTGCAAACATAAGCAATTACACACGACATATACATGAATATGACAGTTAAATACTTAAAAACGGTGTTTTGTATGCTTTTGCATGCTTAAAACAGCATTTTTATCTTGCTTCACCAACATTAGCTATTATACACGACAGAAACATGAGTATGACAGTTTAAATACTTGAAAACGGTGTTTTGTATGCTTTTGCATGCTTTAAAACAGCATTTTTATCATGCTTTCACCAACATTAGCTATTATACACGACAGAAACATGAATATTGACAGTTTAAATACTTGAAAACGGTGTTTTGTATGCTTTTGCATGCTTAAAACAGCAATTTTTATCTTGCTTTCACCAACATTAGCTATTATACACGACAGAAACGTGAATATGACAGTTTAAATACTTGAAAACAGCATTTTGTATATTTTTGAAAGCTGAAAACAGCTATTTTATCTTGATTTTGCAAATATAAGCATTACATACGACATATACATAAATATTGACAGTTTACATACCTTGAAAACGGTGTTTTGTATGCTTTTGCATGCTTAAAACAGCATTTTTATCTTGCTTTCACCAACATTAGCTATTATACACAACAGAAACATGAAAATGACAGTTTAAATACTTGAAAACAGCATTTTTGTATGTTTTTTTAAGCTGAAAACAGCTATTTTAACTTGATTTTGCAAACATAAGCCATTACACACGACATATACATGAATATGACAGTTTAAATACTTGAAAACGGTTGTTTTGTATGCTTTTGCATGCTTAAAACATCATTTTTATCTTGCTTTCACCAACATTAGCTATTATACACGACAGAAACATGAATATGACAGTTTAAATACTTGAAAACAGCATTTGTATGTTTTTGCAAGCTGAAAACAGCTATTTTATCTTAGATTTTGCAAACATAAGCCATTACACACGACATATACATGGATATGACAGTTTAAATACTTTAAAACGGTGTTTTGTATGCTTTTGCATGCTTAAAACAGCATTTTATCTTGCTTTCACCAACATTAGCTATCATACACAACAGAAACATGAATATGACAGTTTAAATACTTGAAAACAGCATTTTGAATGTTTTTGCAAGCTGAAAACATCTATTTTATCTTGATTTTGCAAACATAAGCAATTACACACGACATATACATGAATATGACAGTTTAAATACTTAAAAACGGTTGTTTTGTATGCTTTTGCATGCTTAAAACAGCATTTTTATCTTGCTTTCACCACAGTAGCTTTTATACACGACAGAAACATGAATATGACAGTTTAAATACTTAAAAACGGTGTTTTGTATGCTTTTGCATGCTTACAACATCATTTTTATCTTGCTTTCACAACATTAGCTATTATACACGACAGAAACATGAATATGACAGTTTAAATACTTGAAAACAGCATTTTGTATGTTTTTGCAAGCTGAAAACAGCTATTTTATCATGATTTTGCAAACATAAGCCATTACACACGTCATATACATGAATATGACAGTTAAATACTTAAAAACGGTGTTTTGTATGCTTTTGCATGCTTTAAAACAGCATTTTTATCTTGCTTTCACCAACATTAGCTATTATACACGACAGAAACATGAATATGGCAGTTTAAATACTTGAAAACAGCATTTTGTATGTTTTTTTAAGCTGAAAACAGCTATTTTATCTTGATTTTGCAAACTTAAGCCATTACACACGACATATACATGAATATGACAGTTTTAAATACTTGAAAAACGGTGTTTTGTATGCTTTTGCTTGCTTAAAACATCATTTTTATCTTGCTTTCACCAACATTAGCTATTATACACGACAGAAAACATGAATATAACAGTTTAAATACTTGAAAACGGTGTTTTGTTTGCTTTTGCATGCTTAAAACAGCATTTTTATTTTGCTTCTACCAACATTAGCTATTATACACGACAGAAACATGAATATGACAATTTAAATACTTGAAAACGGTGTATTGTATGCTTTTGCATGCTTAAAACAGGATTTTTATCTTGCTTTCACGACATTAGCTATCATACACGACAGAAACATGAATATGACAGTTTAAATATTTGAAAACAGCATTTTGTAAGTTTTTTGCAAGCTGAAAACAGCTTTTTAACTTTATTTTGCAAAACATAATCCATTATACACGACATATACTTGAATATGACAGTTTAATACTTGAAAACGGTGTTTTGTATGCTTTTGCATGATAAAAACAGCATTTTTATCTTGCTTTCACCAACA